>NW_021011477.1:567668-687699 GCF_003987935.1 Bombyx mandarina
ATTGGCGCGTAACCGCAACGATGCAACGCAATAACTGCAACACGGTCTTCTTTAAGCGTCCACTCCATATTTAAAAATGAGTAAAATTCTAAAAGTATACATTTTTATTTTCATGAACAATTCGAAATTCGAATTCAATAAACTTTTTTGTGGCCAGCATTCTAAAAGAAAAGTTTTTTCTGTGTGACAATACTTATGACCTGACTAGGTAATTTGCGTAATTACTGGTGGTGCATCTTGTGAGTCCGCACGGGTAGGTACCACCGCCCTGCCTATTTCTGTCGCGAAGCAGTAATGCGTTTCGGTTTGAAGGGTGAGGCACCAGTTGTAACTATACTGAGACCTTAGAACTTATATCTCAAGGTGGGTGGCGGCATTTACGTTCTAAATGTGTATGGGTTCCGGTAACCACTTAACACCAGGTGGGCCGTGACCTCATCCACAAACGTAAGCAATAAAAAAACAATTATTTAAACTCCCAATTATTTTAGGGATAAACTAAAGTGAGCGATATTAAAAGTCTGTCACAAATCCGTATTTGTCTATACTAATATTATAAAGAGGAAAGATTTGTTTGTTTGTTTCGAATAGGCTCCGAAACTACTGGACCGATTTGAAAAATTCTTTTTCCATTAGAAGCCGACATTGTCCCTGATGAACATAGGCTACTTTTTTAAAAAAAAAATTATTTTATTTTTTTGGTTTCATGTGTGTTTTAATGTTTCCGAAGCGAAGCGAGGGCGGGTCGCTAGTATTACATATTTTAATCTTAACAGTTTCATGACGTCCGAAAACGATTTGAAATAGTTTTTTTCTAATCATTTTAGATAATAAAGTGATTAAACATAATTTATTTGCTTGTATAAAAATTCTTTTGAGCCACGTATTTTATTGTTATAGGCAGACTAGCTGTACCCGTCCGCTTCGCTGGGCATTTAAAATTAACATTATTATTTCTCACCCCCATAAAGATTCTCATCATTAACGCCCCCGCAATGGTGTAGGGAGTCCAACACTCATATAAATATTAGCCTATCCACTAAGTACATGCATTTTCTACATGGATACCAAGTTTCAAGTCAATCGGATGGATGGTTCAGTAGTTCTGTAGATTTATATATTAGTATAGATGAGCATACGGTCCCAATAATGATGTGTGGTCACCGCCGCTCATGGAATAGCCAAGCCGTTACTTGCTAACTGTTTGGTGACTCAAAAAAAGATAAGAACAAGAATGGACCGACACACAAAGACATGTGGTGGTACTACGAGCCTTAGTCGAGCGCGATCGTGATTTGACAAAATTTTGATTCAAATTCTTAATTCTGAGATCTTGAGGCTGCGGTTACTACGAAGACCCACTTCAGCCGCGTTACAATTTGAAGGGTGGGGCGACAAATAAACAACACGATTGAGGCTTAGGTCTCATGCCTCGAGATGGGTGGTACAAGCACTAACAAAGGAATTACGAATTTTAATATCGTCGTTGTCAAACCAAAATCTGCTATGTGTACTCTTTGAGATTTTTACTGTTTGACCTTTTCGTATAGTTCACAGCCCTATCTATCTACCGGAAAAAAAAAACTGTTAAGTATCTATAGCTTTAATATTTATCTATAGCTTTCATTTGATATAGTTCTTAAAAATTCACCTTCATATAAATAAATTAATTAATTCCAAAATAGTTTTTGCGCATAGCAGATTTTGGTTTGACAGCGACGATATATCGATTTTTACTTTAAGAAGGTTAACGTGTATATGTTCTCTACAGACTCAGAAAAGGCTAAGCCTATTTCGATGAACATTCAGAAATCTTGAAATTGGCCTTGCGGATGAGTCTGTGAAGCTTGATGGCGATCGTCAAATCAAATATCAGCCAGCATAGCGGATAGAGTTGGGCCAGCGAATCAAAATAATATACGAACCGACGTGAGATTTACTACGAATGGAATATCAACGGGATTGAGTGCCCTTCGTCTCGTATTTTCGGAATATTATTAAACTATTGCGCTATATACCTTATAACTATTATCGCACCTTTAAAATTGAAGTAGCTCAATCCAAAATTCTTGATTTTTGGTATACGCCAAAAATGTAATTGAAGAATTGTAATTTTTCAATTTCAATTTTTTTTATTTTTTAGATGGGTGTACGAGCTCACAGGCCACCTGATCTTAAGTGGTTACTGGAGCCCATAGACATCTACAACGTAAATGCGCCACCCACTTTGAGATACAAGTTTGAAGGTCTCAAGTATAGTTACAACGGCTGCCCCCCAGCCTTCAAACCGAAACGCATTACTGCTTCACGGCAGAAATAGGCAGGGTGGTGGTACCTACCCGCGCGGACTCACAAGAGGTCCTACCACCAGCAATTTTAATACTTTAAGCCTTAAAGCGGACACCTTAAAGTTTAAGATATTCGTTTGATTTAAAAGAAACGAAAAGTGTACTTTGTCCTTTTTTAGACTAAAATTTAAATTAAATTTATTTTTTTAACTGATAGAATACACGTTTATAAGTCTTTCAAAGTATAAAACTCATTTCCTTACAATTTTTACTAAAGCCATATCAATTTTAAGAGTTGCCATTTTGACATGTCCGCATTGTACAACGTTTAGGAATAAGATTGGCTATTAACGCCACACACAAGCACACCGTGACAATAAGTCGTCGTTGCCTAAAGGATAAGATGTCCGGTGCATTCGTATGAAGCGATGCACCGGTGTTCGAATCCCGCAGGCGGGTACCAATTTTTCTAATGAAATACGTACTCAACAAATGTTAACGATTGACTTCCACGGTGAAGGAATAACATCGTGTAATAAAAATGAAACCTGCAAAATTATAATTTGCGTAATTACTGGTAGTAGGACCTCTTGAGAGTCCACACGGGTAGGTACCACCACCCCGCCTATTTCCGCCGTGAAGCAGTAATGCGTTTCGGTTCGAAGGGTGGGGTAGCCGTTGTAACTATACTGAGACCTTAGAACTTAAATCTCGAGGTGGGTGGCGCATTTACGTTGTAGATGTCTATGGGTTTCAGTAACCACTTAACATCAAGTGGGCTGAGAGCTCGTCCAACGATCTAAGCAATAAAAAAATAAAAAAATTGGATTCGAAATTAAAGCGGTTGCTGTGCCCGAAATCTGCTAAGGAGAGAATTATTAAAACTAGAGGTCCCGCAGTAATCGAAATTCGACTATAATTAATTGGAATTGTAAGTTTGTACACTATTATGATTGTATTTTATACTTCTATAATCACAAATTTCGCCAAGACTACACTATAAAAGATATTAACAAAGACTAACAATATTTAATCTATTCTCAATTTGACAACAGACGTCAAGAACAAAAGTTTGACAATAAATAGTATCCATGCGTGTGTGCGTCAAATAATGTCAAATGCGTATGCAGTGTGTGTAATGCTTTCTTTATTGATTTAATGTATATTTTACGCATTATTTAAAAAAACAAATTAGCATTGTGCACTTCTACATTCTCTATGAGTGTGGTAAATTTCATACTAAGTACTCCGTCCGCGCAATTTTCGTAAAAAGGGATACAAAGTTTTTGCTTCACGTATTAATATATAGATAATAAACTTACCCTTCAAACAAAGAAACATCCGGCGACGATTTAAAACTTAAAACAACAAAAACCAGTCATAAAATCAATTCTGTTGATAAATACTAAACCGAAGATATTTAACGAGATAACAAAACGAAAATAAAATATGTTTGACTCTGAAGGTGGTTGTTGAAATACAACGTTATTATGCATAGTCGACACTATTTATCTCTAGATAAGTAAGTTATCAAGAAACAAATTTATCATTACGATTTCTGTATCTAATCCACCGAGATGTAGGTTATGATCCGTGTTATCTTCGGACAGCGTCATTGGATATTGTTGACCTATATTTCCTTGAAAGGTTTGCATTTAAACAAAATTTATTGAATGCAGAAGATAATTTTAACCGTTAGCCAACGATCTTGATTATTATGCCTGGATCACATAATCCCGCTCTTTCGAGTCACTCTCCTCATAATTGTCTATGCCTCTCGTCATTCATAGCTACTGTATTTTCATTTATTTTGTAACATGATTTTATTATCTGACCTGTATTTGTATGCGTAACAGTTTTTGAACGCAGTTTGATCGTTTTCATGGCGTCTGATTAGCTTGAAAATTTGACTACATGTCATGGACCAATGACAATATTAGGTACCGTCATGATAGCCGCCTTATCGTTGCCGCCGCTGACTACTCCCCTAATCCTGATCACGCAGGAGCCAATCACTGTTGACCCCCTAGACACGTCCTTACGAATCCATTAGATCCAATGACTGCTGCATTAGACGCCTTCAGCTCCAACATTAGGAGCAGGCTTAGGGACCTCGGTATCCATACTCGTCGAACTCGACAAAGAGTACGACGTGCAGCCTAACCGATGCATCAGCCCGCTGAGTTTCTAACCGGATCTTCTCAGCCGGGCGTGATTCCGATCCGGTAGTAGATTCATTCGTGAAGCAGCTGCTCTTGAGTTGTTAGGTCTTCTTTGGAGGCGCTCGGGCAGCTGTTAGAAAATCCCACCCCTCCTGGCAGAGCCTTTGCTCAGACCTTCAGACCACCAGTAATCTATCAGTCCCAAAAAAACACAATATAAAATTGTATTGTCTTTTTATTAGACATTTGGCTAAATTAACAAAATTACATATTAGTTTGGTCTAAGAAGGAATAAGCAGGATTTAAAAATGTCCATTTTAATTTTAGTAAATTTTTTCTAGATCCTATTTAAAGTCTGTTTGTGCCAAAGTAATAAAATTTCGTGATTTTCTTCCAACGTTATATTACCTTTAATTTTTTCATATTGGCATTCACGTGGTATCAAGGTCCTCAGCTAACTAAACAACTGCGAAATGCAAAACAACATCAGGTCGACAGTGAATTTCTGATTATTTTTACCTGAAAACACAGCAAAAGAATTCTTTTCGAACAAGTTCAAGTGCTGGGTGAATATCAAATCATGGAGGATGTCTACATAAGGTACTTAAAAAAGAGAATGTACTGTTTCATACTCTTCCCCCTTGGCAAGTAGGTTTCACGTATTGACATGTACTCACTTTCTTTTTACAGAGGGAGGTCAAGAGTGAGAGCTTTTTTATTGTTATGGACCTAAGTACATAATATGTACGGCATATGGAATATGAAATACTTGTGATTCGTTGTTTATCAAAAAACAGTGTTTCATCATAATACTAATGTACGATGTTAAGTTTTAAGTATTAAGTGTATTATTGAATATGTTAAGTTATGCATTTGTTGAGTGTCAAAATAAGCTTTAAATAATGTCTTTGAACTAGGTGGTTTCGATATTTAAAAATAGAAGAAAAAAAAGAATATTTTACGAAAGGAAGTTTAAACAGTAATGTGGTTTTAGTTACTTAATACATAAATATTTCTTAATGGTTGCCTTTGCCTCTTCAAGAAGAAAAAAAGTAATGTCAAATATGACAGCTTACTGGGATACCAAGAAAATAAATTGGAAATGTCTTGATGGAATGTAAGATGATGCTGCAAGTAAGTAGGATAAAAGATAGGCGACCGATCGTGTGAGAAAATACGATCGATACGTTTAAAATACAAGCTGTAAGTATCATGTAAGCGGTAAGCAGTAAATTAGCACTCGAAAACTCACTAATACAGCACTAGCAAGTGGTGTGATGTGAATGTTCTGTTATGAATATTTTAAGTGTGTTATGTTGAGATTTTTATTATATTAGAATAGAATAATAAATTTATTACCCTTACCATCCATAGTTGCAAGTAACAGTTATTGAAACCCACTGAGTTTTTCGCCGGATCTTCTCAGTTAGTCGAGATTCAGATCTGGTGGTAGATTCTGAAAAGCATTGCTCTTGCTAGGGCTAGTGTTAGCACTCAAAGTCTTTTAGGTCGAGTCCCGTGAGCTCTCCTACTCGCCGTGGGGTAGCTGTAATAGCCTAAAGTTGCTAGTAAGCTCGTTAGCGTTGGTAAACTAACAAAGAAATTCGTTAAATTCCAACATAAAAATTATAGTCTTATTTAGATTTTTCAATATTTTTATTTGGTAGGTATCTACTTTCATGTGGTATTAGAATCTGTAATTTTAACTGTCATAGTAAAAAGTGACATATGACACTGTGACTCATAGTGTCACATGTCACTTTTCGGTTTGCGTTTCGAAAACATTCGATGAAGTTCGACTGTAAACGTTTCTAGATGATTTGTAAAAATTCTAGAAAGAAATATTTGATGAATCAACTGGATAAACTTTTAAATAAAACCAGTCGTGATTCAGTTGGCTTTACAGTTCAATTTCGAATTCCATTACGTACTAGTGATATCTCACAAAATATTTGAGTTTCTAAAAGATGAGTTCGAATAATACGCAGAATAACACGATTGCCGGAGCCCTGACTTATCCGACAAGAAGTCAAGATGAAGTCCTACCAAATCAGCCGAGGCAGCCAAGAAACCTGCAAGTAATATTTTTTAGAGAAATGAATCTTATGCAAATAACCTATAAAATCATGTTTATAAAACCCCTTGAGCTTGTTTCTTTACTGTTAAGGTGAGCATGTAATTTATCACATGCTATGAAAATGACTGCTTTGTGGCAGAAATAGCCAGATTTCAAGACAAATAGTGTCCAGTTCCATGACAGACAATTTGATCTGCAATGTACAAGTCTTGAACTGTATTGGGAACTTCTATGGTTGGAAATATATTATTTACTCCTCGTTTTTATTTTAAACTGTTCAGCTTTTTTCATCTTTGCTTCACAGGGGTTAAGCATTTGAATTTCTTTTCTTACATCACTCTTTGAATAGAAAAAGTTGCTAGAATACCCAGACTGGGAGCACTGAATTGCTACACTGAGGGTTATGTGTTCAAATCTTGGGAAAATCTTCATGGGACTAATAGGTTTTGCTTGTTGTCTGGGTACTCATTATCTAAATCTTAACGTCTTAAATATAAAATATCAGTCTTAGTTTCCCAAAAATGGGGGACATCTTAGTTTAGGGTCTGACTTATCCCTGAATATTAATTATTCCCATATTTTTGTTACTTTAGAATATAATAATATACCTAAATTATATTTGTTATATACCTAAATTACATTTGTAGGGACTTTTACGGTTTGCAATGGAAGCCACAAAAGCTGAAGATGCACCAGGGAACTCAGAATTGGGACCAATTGATGATGAAGTAAGTATTTTATTAATAACTTGCTGACCCGGCAGCCTTCGTAGTGCCTCAATCGATAAATAAAAGACGTAAACTTTTGTATAAAATAAACTTGAAACAAACAAAAGGAATCCGTCCGACAGGACACACATCAAAGGGAAAACAAAATAGTTATTTTTATTTAATTCCGAGCATTTTCATATTTGTCTACCTTTTAAACCTTCTCTGGACTTCCCACAAATAATTCAAGACCACAATTAGCCAAATCAGTCCAGCTGTTCTCGAGTTTTAGCAAGACTAACGAACAGCAATTCATTTTTATATTTTATTAATAATTTAACTGTACTGAAGAAGCTATTAAATAACACTTGTAATAATACTGCATGAGGCCACTGGCCTAAAGCAGACTGCTATGGCCAAAGTGGCTATAAATCAAATAAATTAATAAAAACTGATTTGGGGTTTGACAAGGTCTAAAAATCAACACTATAACTATAAATATTACTATCTACAACTATAACTATAATAAATGTGTATTATAACTAGTAATTTAAATAAATAGTAAATAGTAACTATTGCTTAACACAAGCATTTCAACACACTGTGCAAGTTATGTACCAACTTGTTATAAAAAAAACAAATTCAAACAACATGAAATACTCTAAAGTACTCTCAAACCAGATAGGATTTTTAAAAAGTTATTTGGCTATGGAGATCTTTGTGTTGTAGTGATACTCAAGTTGGAATGAGAAGCTATGCTCTACAGCATTAGATACTCAGTGGCTCATGTTAAATGATGGAATTATACTGGGGGTTAACTCCCACAGATATCTACTGATTTTTCTAACCAAAATAAGAATTAAAATATATAAATAACTAATATAAAAATAATATAAATAACTAAATAATATAAATATAAATAACTAATATAAATAACTAAAATAAATAATAACAAAATAACCAAAATAAGAAAGAATTAAGTTCTATAATAATTTTTATTATAATTGGAATTGTTTTAATTACTTAAATATCAAGTAGCCCATGAGTGGATGACTGGAAAAAAATTCATTTTTTTTTTCCTACCTAAACTGGTAGACGTGAGAGGCTATTCCAGCGTAACCCTAATTAGTAGGTGAGCTCACGGGGCTCAAACCTGATGACGTTGCTAACACGAGCCCTAGCAAGAGCCGTGCTTCGCAGAATCTACCACCGGATCGGAAACGCGACCCACTGAGAAGATCCGGCGAGAAACTCAGTGGGCTGTGTCTGAGAGTTAATTTACTCGTCGAGCCCTTCGTCGCAAGCGACGGGTTCGACGAGAACGGTGACCGGAAAAAAAATTCATTATAATTTTAAACTCATTGCTTGGTAACATAATTAAAATTATCTTACAGTTTGAATAATGTAAATTCTTATTATCATGTTTTCCAGAGACGCAAATTCCTTGAAGATGCCCTAAAGAGTCTGACAGTGAACATTGCTGAAGTGTTACTGAACGCCATCAAAATTCTCACAAATACTGAAAGGATTCGTAGCATACAGTTTGGGGAACCACTACCAGAAGACGTACAGGCGGCTTTTGACAATGTCCTTGAATATATTGACGATATTGATACAGCAAATGGTGAGATTTAATTTAACTAAATACTTGGCAGGGTATTAGCATAACTAGATTTTTAATTCTAGGCAGCAGCTTGGCTCTGCCCCTGGCATTGCTGAAGTCCATGGGTGACGGTAATCACTCAGCATCAGGTGGGCCGTATGCTCGTCTGCCTGTAAGGGCAATAAAAAAAAGTACTTTAGAAAATGATAATGTACTTTAGAAAATGATAATTGCTCTGAGATTATATCTGTATAAAATAAGTGAACTTTTTGGCAAATCTTTGATTACTTTAATATTAATTTGCTTTACTGCCTTTGTTGGGCAGACCAGTTCATGGTCTAGCGTATCCCGAAGTGGTCAATACGCACTGTCGCACTTACGCACACGATAACTTAACCAAACTGCTAAGTTCGTAAACTGGTAAGTATTTTTTATTAACAGGAAAAAAACTAAAGGTTTTAAAAGTAATGCCTATCTAGATCTGAGCTGGCAGATTATTTTAGAATAGGGGTCTCTTGCCTGAAACTGTTTGAGAATGCTGATCATGAATGCTGCCACCTATAATGAAAATTAAGGTAGACACTTAATACTATTGTAATAGGACATTCTATTTACACACTGGTACAGGCTGACAATAAACATCCTCTACCCTCCTAAAATTAGCGACGATAATGGTAGGAATTTGGGAAGGTGAAGGTTATTGATTACAGTGCACTGCTCATGCTTAAAATGACTATTTTTTTTCAATTCCAGACTTCTACAAGATGGGAGGGTTTGCTATGTTTCCAATATGCTATGGAAGCGAAAATGAGAAGGTCCGCGCCCTCGCCAGTACGGTCCTGGCTGAGCTCTGTCAGAACAATCCGTTCTGCCAGGAGAAGTTCTTAGAGTATGGTCTGCTGAACGTTCTACTCACTTTAGTGCAATCAGAGCAAGGCGAAGCGCTCGTCAAGTGTCTATATGCTTTATCATGTAAGTTTTCTTATCATATCAGATTTGGGTTGGAGAGTCAGTTCTGTGCCTTTCCATATATTTTTTTTCTTTCTCAGTTTGGTGGACGAGCTCACAGCCCATCTGGTGTTAAATGGTTACTAGAGCCCATAGACATCCACAACGTAAATGCGCCACCCACCTTGAGATATAAGTTCTAAAGGCTCAAGTATAGTTACAACGGCTGCCCCGCCCTTCAAACCGAAACGCATTACAGTTTCACGACAGAAATAGGCAGGGTGGTGGTGGTATCTACCCGCGCGGACTTACAAGAGGTCCTACCAGCAGTAAATTCCATTCCTCTTGTTGGAATATGCAAAGCAGATTTGTGTATTTACAACAAACACATGTATGTGGTGCAGGCGGTTGCCGCGAGTACTCGCCCGCGTGTCGCTCGCTGGTGTCGCGCGGGGGGTGCGGGGCGTTGGGGGCGGCGCTGGCGCAGGACGAGCCCTCCGCCAGGACCAAGGCCGCCTTCCTCATCAGGTACCTGGCCAGCCAATACAGCGACGCTAAAGGTACCAGGTTTTTTTATTTTTTTTATTGCTTAAATGGGTGGACGAGCTCACCGTTGTACAATAGCGTGTTATAGGAGGGTTACCTGTATAATACTGTTACGGCTTACTTACTGTCGATAAGGCACAGTTCCGGTTTAAAAGGATAGCCAATGTGCAATAAAAAGAACCCAGTGAAATGGGTTTCAAAATGAGCTCCGACGTCATGTTAAGGTTTGCGATGACATTCAAAGTATGAATTCTGGTGTCTCAGTAATGTGATAGGCAAAGACAAAACCAGGAACAGTAGTAGTAACATGTAGAGATCAGCTGATGTCAGAGGTCAACGACCCAGTGTCATACGATGCTCGGTGCTAACTTCACATATATTTTTTTTATTGCTTAGTTGGGTGGACGAGCTGACAGCCCACCTGGTGTTAAGTGGTTACTGGAGCCCATAGACATGTACAACGTAAATGCGCCACCCACCTTGAGATATAAGTTCTAAGGTCTCAAGTATAGTTACAACGGCTGCCCCACCATTCAAACCGAAACGCATTGCTGCTTCACGGCAGAAATAGGCAGCATAGTGGTACCTACCCGTACGGACTCACAAGAGGTCCTACCACCAGTTAATTCGACGAGTTTCGACTTAATCCGACGTTTTTAATGGGGTCAAAATCACAATCAAAGATTCCGTTAGATAAATACTAACATACGTATGAAGATAATAAGAAGCGTATTAAGAAGAGAATCTGAAATTGTATTTCCAGAGCAGTTCATCCAGCACAATGTAGTCAGGACCATAGCTGAACAACTGAGAGGGGGTCGTGACGCGACCAGTGAGCACCTCCTGAACTTACTCTGCACTCTGCTCGAGGACCTGGACCCCAGGGTCCTGGACCAATGCCGGGACCCCACCCTACACTTGAAGGAGACTTTAGAACAACACTTAGGACACCCTGAGCTGGAAAGTTTTACGGAAGAAAAGGAGTATTGTGAAGAGATCCTCAGGAAGGTGTTTGTCGGGCATAAGCCAGTGGAGATCGTGGTTGAAGAAGCCGATAGATAGTGCGAGGGGTCTTAATGAAAGTGTTCCGAATCAATCTTGTGCCGTGGACTCAGTGTTCCCACCAAATTTAGTGGGCCCACCTACAGCAGAAGAGAGTGTTAACTTGCTAACTAAAAGTCAATGAAAGATTCATATTTGATTTGTTGAGATGTAAAAAATGCTTACAGTTTTTTATTAAGAGTTTTATTTATTTTATTACATTTTCAGAAAATTGTGTGTTGTTTTTTAGTTGCAGATTAGATGACAGGCTCACGGTCTGTCCGGTGTTGAGTGGTTATAGGAGCCCATAGACAACAGGTCTACCGTCTAATAAGATCTGAAAATTGACCCTCATTTAACCTAGACCTCAACCCTTTAGACTTCAAATTATAGTCAGCTTTTTAGAGGACATGGCCTGCTCTAAACAACACGGCGACAATGAGTCTCTTAAAAAATTTTGGGGCAAGCAGTGGCGAAATTTCCCTTGAAAACCGTGCGTAAATCCATAGATTCGTGGCTAAATAGATTAAAGGCCTGCATAAAAGCCAAAGGTGGCCATTTCTGTCCTTCATTTTGCAACGACCAAATTTCGAAAATTCAAAATATTTCGTAGTTCTTGCTTATTTCGCGTTTGCAATTATATTTCACTAGCGGCTCGCACCCGGCTCCGCTCGGGTCTTTAACAAAAATTTCAACGATATTTGGCGTTGTTTTATTTTTTTAAATAAAAGAACACTTATTGCGGCATAACTATAATAGTTAGGCATATGCTGTTGGGACACTTTTTGTAAATAATAATCGTCGTACAAAGTCGTAGTACATTATTTTATTAAAAAAAAAAAAAATTATACCCTATGTCACTCGGGAATAGTGTAGCTTTCACTCAAGCTTCAATTTTTCAAATGGGTTCAGTAGTTTCGGAGCCTATTCAATACAAACAAACAAATCTTTCCTCTTTATAATATTAATAGTATCGAAGTATATATTGCATTCTTATTAAATTCATAATAAGCTAATTTCAGCCGGTACACCATGATATGAGTTTCTGTTGAACTTTAACATCGGGACGAGAACCTGGCCGACCTCAAGCGTGAGGTCGATTGTTTGGTAACCGCCACTGTTCTTGACGACTGCCACTGCCTACTAACAACGCCGCCACCAGAGCCTGGACATCATTTATTTGTGCAGATTGACTTTGCATTAGTCCGCAAATATAAGATTGATGTCGCGTTAGATAAGATTATTTGGTGAGAAGCGAAGGGATACACAAACCGAAAACTGCCAGCTTCGATCGTAACTTAATAACAATGGATTCTCAACGAAATAAATAATAGTTTAAAAAACTAACAAAATACGCTTTTATAGGAAATCCAACTAAAAAATAGAAAATAAATTTGAATTAAAAATAGTGTATGAAAATATGATTTAATTGTAAAAAAGCATGGGGTGCTTTTTATTTTTTTTATTGCTTAGATGTGTGGACGAGCTCACAGCCCACCTGGTGTTAAGTGGTTACTGGAGCCCATAGACACCTACAACGTAAATGCGCCACACACCTTGAGATATAGTTCTAAGGTCTCAGTATAGTCACAACGGCTGCCCCACCCTTCAAACCGAAACGCATTACTGCTTCACGGCAGAAATAGGTGGGGCGGTGGTACCTACCCGTGCGGACTCACAAGAGGTCCTACCACCAGTAATTACGCAAATTATAATTTTGCGGGTTTGATTTTTATTGCACGATGTTATTCCTTCACCGTGGAAGTCAATCGTGAACATTTGCTGATTACGTATTTCATTAGAAAAATTGGTACCCGCCAGCGGGATTCGAACACCGGTGTATCGCTCGATACGAATGCACCGGACCCATAACCCTTCTACTCATATCTGTTCATAAAATATTTATAACTACTGATACCATGCACCCCACCCTTTTTTTTTACAATAAAATTATTTTTACTTACACTATTTTTAATTCGAATTTATTAAAATTTATTTTCTATTTTTTTATTGGATTTTATATAAAAGCGTGTTTTTTTAGTTTTTTTAAACTATAATATTATTTATTTTTCATTTTTTAGTTGAATTTAAATTTTTTCAATTTTTTTGTAAATATTGAATTGTCATCAGTCCTTAATAAGTATAGGTACCAAATTTAGAGTTAATCCGACGTTTTGAAGGTGGTCAAAATCATGTTTAAAGATTCCGTTACATACATACGTCTGAAGCTAATAAAAGCGTATTAAAAAAGAGGATTATATCATCATATTTTATTGAATAACAAATCGACGTGCTGATCACTCGGCTGCCATGACGTCATCCTGGGCCTCGGCGAGGACGATCGGCTTCAGGTCCTCACTGCTCCAGTCGAAGTTGACGCCGGTCACCTCATAGAACCAGTCGTGGTAGTGACCCGGCCGAACGTACCCTAGAAGACACAGTGTTCGCTTAGTCTCTTCCGTCACTCGTAATATCCAAGGACCAAGTGTTATTGCTTCGATTTTTTTTCATTGTTAAGATGGTTAGTTGAGCTCACGGGCCCACCTGGTGTTTAAGTGGTCACTGGAGCCCTGCGGCCGCCCATCTTGAGACATGAGTTGTAAGGTCCATGAGGGTTCACAAGACTTCCTACCACTGCCATTAGTTATTTAACTTTGTGTTTTGCTTCGATGGGACACTATACTCCATATTTATCGTTTTTTTAGACAAATTGTGGGTAGGATAAAATGAATTGTATCTGTAATACGGTTCCATGGTGACGTTAACAAAATAAAATTGTAAGTGCTGTAAATTTTGCCGTATGAGCACGGAGTCTAAGCCCGTAACGAGTGTGTACAGAACTTCAACAACTGCACGAAGCTACCCTCGCACGAAGCGGGAGCATTGACCTCGCGCGCCAGCTAATTTTCAACTTATTACATTGTGTTAATGTACATCCTTAGTTACGCCCTTATTACCTGAGGGATGAGGACTGTTGCAACCATCTCGGTGTCCGAAGCTGACTACGCCGACCATGGTGGGCTGTCCATCTTCATCAACGATGGTCAAAGGACCACCACTGTCTCCCTGCAACAACATGTATGTTTGTATAACACCGAGTAGGTGAGCTGACGGGGTTCTAACCTGTGGACGTTGCTAACAGTAACCCTAGCAAGAGCAGTGCTTTGGAGAATCAACCACCGGATTGGAAACGCGACTCACTGAGAAGATTCGGCGAGAAACTCAGTGGGCTGTGTCTGGGTTAAATTACTCGTCGAACCCTTCGTCGCGAGCAACGGGTTCGACGAGAACGGTGACCTGAGTTTTAGGTACCTAAAAGCACTGTTATTAAGAGCAGTGCTTCGCTGAATCTACTGGAGGATCGGGGTCCCGGCCCCCTGATATGATCCGGCGAGAAACTCAGTAGGCTGTGTCTGTGGGTTAGGTTGTATGTCGAACTTTTGGTAGCATTCGACAAGTTACTTTATGATTTTCTTTTTTTATAGCCCTTGTAGGCAGACGAGCATACGGCCCACCTGATGGTGAGTGGTTACCGTCGCCCATGGACTTCAGCAATGCCAGGGGCAGAGTCAAGCCGCTGCCTACCGCGCCAAATGACACATCAAAACACTATTAACATTCAACGGGTAGGTACAATTAGGAGATTTTATAAAAACTCTGGGAACACCCTTAACTGAATAGTTTTATGGAGGAAAAGGAATAAAGAACCCTATTAAAATCTATTTGACAATTTTTGTGTACCCTAATACAGTAAGATGCAGGGGTAAGTTCATTAGAAAGAACATAACTAATTATGTTTTCGGGATTCGTGTTAGATGTTTTACTGATAGAACGTATAGAGCTCGCAATAAAATAAGCCCTGACTGAGTATCTGCAGATTCTTCGTATTCGAAGGGGGGGGTAAAGCCGTGAATAAAAGCGTCTGTAAAGAACTTCAGTTGATTGGATCTTCCTTATTTAGAACGGTAGGACTTGAAGACTTCGAGTTGAACCCAATCTCAGTGTTGACGCCCTTGGTCTTTGGCAACCATTTAACACCAGATGGCCAGGACCAGGAAATTTTTCACTGGCAGACGCTTATGAATGCAGTTGTCGCGGTCCTATATATTATAAAATGGTGCACAGAAAATCCGGTTTGTCATTGCACACTTTGACAATGATCTTCAACTTTATTGCGGGAAGGATGTGCCTGGATTCAACTTACCTGGCACGAGGACTGTGCGGTGTCGTTGTAGTAAGCGGCACATATGGTCTGCTCCTGGATGACCCGGCTGTTCGGGTAGTGGGTCATACACTGCTCGTTGGTGATACCACGCAGATGTACCCACAATAGGATTTCTGACGCCACGCCACCTGCTCACGTAATGCCACGGTAACTTAGATGCGTGAATGAGCACGAAATGCCTTGTATTATTTACAGTAGCACTGGTTTTGGTTGAAAAAGTGGAAGTATTGTGTTACTGTTTGGAGTTTGGACTGAGAGAGCAACTATTGGCTCATCGGAATTCCGTGGAGTGAGGTGGCGAAACAAATATAAATGATTTAAATTATACTTTTTATTTATTTATTGCTTTGTTGGGTGGACCAACTCACGACCCACCTGGTGTTAAGTGGTTACCGGAGCCCATAGACATCTAAAACGTAAATGCGCCACCCACCTTGAGATATAAGTTCTAAGGTCTCAGTATAGTTACAACGGCTGCCCCACCCTTCAAACCGAAACGGATTACTGCTTCACGGCAGAGATGTGCGAGGCGGTGGTACCTACCCGTGCGGACTCACAAGACGTCTTACCACCAGTGAAAACTGTCATTATGTCGCTTCGAAAAATCCTTCAGTAGTAGACGGGTCAATTTAGGGGCGGTGTCAGCATTGCGGTCGTGTAGAGCAGAGCGAGTAGCAATTAGGTTGAAAACGTTCTTTAGTATCGTGCCAACTCGCCCTTTCTCTTCGGCTTCTGTCGTGACGACATCCGGTCCGGTTGGGTCTCAAGCGACGGGGTCACTAATTCCCAATGATTCTTTAGTAAAAAAAAATTTTTTTGCCCTTTTAGACAGACGAACTTACGGCCCAACTGATGTTGAGTGGTTACCGTCGCTCGTGGACTTCGGCAATGCCAGGGCAGAGCCAAGCCGCTGCCTACCGGCTCGGTACCTTGGTCTACCGTCAAAATCAAAACATACCGTTCCATGGATCATCCGTACGTCCGTAGCCGCTGACGGTGAAGACCGCGCCATCGTAATTGATGTTCTTCTGTTCACTGTTCTGTAGTCTGCAGGGCTGGATGGTACCTGGTTCATATGGGTTGGTTGAGAGAGACTATTATGGAAGTGCTTTTGTGGGGGCACAGAGCTGCGACGCAGAAGTTGTTTACTAATGATAAGTCTGGATTTTACTAACTCAATTTAATACACACAATCACTTACAAATGTTCTATGTTCTACAAATGTTCTATTCAAATTCAAATTCAAAATCATTTATTTCAACTTGGATGTCATCAAAAACACACTAGTTGAATGTCAAAATATAAATGAAAATGTTAACTCTACTACCGGTTCCAAAAAAAGTCACAGTCCTGAGAAGAACCGGCGAAACAAACTCAGCGGGCTCTTTTTTTTTTTTTTTTTTTCTCAAATATTTTCTTTTTTTTTTAAATAAGATGTTCTAAATGTTATTGTTATATGTTAATGTTTTAATCAATAAATGTTAATGTTAAATTTTACGGTCACGAGGACCGGAGCCGACTTCCGCGGAACCAGGTTGTTGTACGACTGTTGATACTGATCAACCGCAACTTTAAATAAACGTGCAGTGCTAAAGCCTTTAAGGCTTCGTCAAACAGAACGCGTAATTAGCGCGCGTCAGAGCGCTAAACTGACGGCGCGCTACTTCGATCAACAATACTATTGTTGATCGAAGGCGCGCTATGACGCCGACATGTGTTGTACTACTATGGCAACATACCGTCAAACAGAGCCCCAGCGCTATAAGTACGCAACGCTCTGTCGCGGCGTTAGGACGCTTTGACGTCAGGCGTTGTAATTTTTTACAAATTTTATTTTAGCGTCCGAGTGAATGTGTATTAAAATACTGGATAATGCCCGAAAAATTTATAGAAATAGTTAGAAAATATACTTATGCTTATACAATGCCACATCTGAATCACTCGACATCTTAATACTTTTAAATCTACCACACTGCTATCGAAAGGCACTATGATTTGGCATTACGTTGCGTCAAGGAGCGTTGGGCTCGTCTAATCAATTGGTGTGACATGAAAAGAGCGCGACGTTAAAACGCGGCGCTAAGTACGCGTTCTGTTTGACGAAGCCTTAAGACGTTCGGCCGTATTACAACCGAACAGCTTTTATTATAGTCCTATCAGAAAATGCTGAAACAACTACCGTTGAGTTCAAATCACGTCCGGGTCACCACTATCATTATGACATATTTAGTTCCTATCACAATCTGTTCTTTTCTGCATATTACTTTTACAAAATAATGTCGATGTTTCACATCTGCCAGGCGTCCCGTGACGGCTCACATTTTTATTTTCAAAAGTAATTGTAAACTAAGTGTTAATTTAAGTAATAAACGAAACACAATCTACATCCGGTTTTGCAATCAGTGTGCTTAGTGCGAGTTTTTTAACGTTTTCGATATCGTAAAAGTTAGCTCATATTTGTATGGAATGGGATCGTTTGCGTACGTTTGCCGCTAGGGGCGCTGTTCCAATTGCATACAAATTTAAGTTAACTTTTACGCGATCGAGAATGTTAAGAAACTCGCATTAAGCACACTGTTCACTTGATCGCAGTTAGCTGACAGAGCATTCGTCCAAGACAGTCCTGTGTTTGAAATCGGATTCCTTCGCGGTAATTCCTTAAGCAAGTTAGGGGTTACAAGTGCTTAGAACGAACCTTATTCGAATATCTAACCACTAGCGGCCCGCTCCGGCTCCGCTGGTCTTTAACAAAAATTTCAACGATATTTGACGTTGTTTTATTTTTTAAAATAATAGAACACTTATTGTGGTATAACTATAACTAGTGGTCCCGTCCCAATTCGACTATAATGAATTGAAATTATAAATTGCAACATTATTATGGTCCTATTGTTACAGATTTCGCCAAGACTACACTATAGACAAATACTCGTAATATTAAAGATAAACAATACTAACCTATTCCCAATTTGACTACAGACTTTAAGCAATAACAAAAGTTTGACAATAAACAAAGAGTATATGTGTGTGTGTCAAATACATGGTCGTGTGTGTAATGTTTTCTTTATTGATTTAATGTATCTTTTATGCATTATTTTAAAAAAAATAGTTGCATTGTGCACTTCTTCTCTATATTCTCTATAAGTGTGGAAAATTTCATACTCCTCCGTCCGCGCAATTTTCGTAAAAAGGGATACAAAGTATTTGCTACACGTATTAATATATAGATAGTAAGACATGCTGTCGCGACACTTGTAAATAATAATGTGTTCAACAAAGCTGTAGTACATTATTTTCTCATCAATAGTTTTCGCAGGGCACGCGATGTAAAGCACATTTTAGGTAATTGTTTTACACCTTGGGTTACATTATGGGAGTTTTGGCAAGGAACCCTAATTTTTTTCAAAAAAGATTATACCCTATGTCACTCGGAAATAGTGTAGCTTCCAAACAGTGAAAGAATTATTCAAATCGGTTCAGTAGTTTCGGAGCCTATTCAATACAAACAAACAAACAAATCTTTCCTCTTTATAATATTAGTATAGAAGTATCTACGAATAATTAATAATAAGTCTTATTCGTAGAGAAGTATAGATAAATTAAAATAATAAGCGTAATGACTCACGTGTGTATGGAATGTGATGGTTTAGCTTAACCAGCGCGATGTCGTCGGTTTGGACTCCGGCTATAATTTCAATGTACCCCGGATGAATGAACTTGTGTGTGGTCTCGACCAAGTAATCCGGGCGGGTCAGGTTCGTCAATCCCAAACGCACCACGAAGTTGATGCGACTGTAACAAATGCATTGCATTGTTAAAGGGTATATACATATATAGTTGACATAACTTATCACTCAGTAAGTAGCTAAAGTCGGCATCATTGCGCCACTTTGAAAAGACGGCACGACATGAGAACCCTCTTGTCGTGGCCGCTGGAAATTACATACCCGATCCTGTGACTAAATGGTAAACAGTCGACGTCGCCTAAAACACGTCATTACGGATCCTCCCGACCCATTAACGGTGCTCTTAGGTACCACAAGCACCGGTCACAGTCCTCGTCGGACCCGTCGCTTGCGACGAAGGGCTCGACGAGCGAATTAAGCCACAGACACAGCCCACTGAGTTTCTCGCCGGATCTTCTCAGTGGGTCTCGTTTCCGATCCGGTGGTAGATTCTGCGAAGCACTGCTCTTGCTAGGGTCAGTGTTAGCAACACTCCGGTTGGAGCCCCGTGAGCTCACCTACAAGCTCGGCGAATCCAGAATAACCCCTTGAGGTTACTAGAATAGGTATGAAAAAAAAAACCGACGATACCGCAATCGTGCTGCCATCAGCTCTCGGGTATCGTGCTGCGTTTCGTTTAGCTACTAAACTAATGACAGTCTCCGACATATAAATAATAAACATCTAGACAAAGTGGAAATAATCATTACACAATATTTGGTAGATGTGGAAATCGAACCCAGGACCTTTGGCGCAACAGTCGCGGCGTTACCTGCTACACCGAGTGAGTCGAATTAAATGTTAGGTAGTATCTATTATCTGCAAAATCTCCATATCTAATCATTAAGTTTTCAAACTCATCGTCACACAGACTCGAAGTATTAAATCCTGTGTTACAGGATTGTATTGCTTAGATGGATGGACGAGCTCATAGCCCACCTGGTGTTAAGTGGTTACTGGAGCCCATAGACATCTACAACGTAAATGCGCCACCCACCTCGAGATATAAGTTCTAAGGTCTCAGTATAGTTACAACGGCTACCCCACCCTTCGACCCGAAACGCATTACTGCTTCACGGCGGAAATAGGCGGGGTGGTGGTACCTACCCGTGCGGACTCACAAGAGGTCCTACCACCAAACGGCATTGTGTTTAAATTAGATTTGCACTTTTGTCAACTTACTTGGCGACGCAGTGAGCCGCAGTCAGGACCCATTCGTGGTGAATAATTGAACCGCCGCAGGAGCTGACTGCCCCGACGGGGCTGACCATACGAATGCTGACCTGATGCGGGATCTGAGCGTCTTCTGCAGGCCAACCGGCTACGATGCGAGATTGGCGGTCCGCTGAATCGGAAAGATAGTTCTCTGGTAAGTTGATTTAATGGCTTTTCGCAAATTAAAGATAAGAATGGTTTTTTTTCTTCTTTGTCTCCACCTTATCCCACTAGGTGAGGTCGGCACAGCGAATTTTACTATTCCATTCCCTTCTATCAGCCGTCATCTCAACACTCACTCGTCTCTCTCTCATATCGTCATTCACACACTCCATCCATGTCTTCTTCGGTCGACCTCTTCCCCCTCTACCTTGCACTACCATTTCCATACATCTCCTGGTCACATGCATCTCTCTACGCATCACATGTCCATACCACGCTAAGCGTCCGCTCTTTAATTTATTAATTACCGGGGCTACTTTCACACTTCCTCTGATATACTCATTAATATACCTACGTCTCACTTTATACGTTGTGGTTACCATCGATCATGGTTAGTAGATGAGGGCATAGGCTGCATCAAGGTTTCTGCATACGTCGTTTGAAAAAACATCGAGAAGTAGAGGAAGAAGTAGAAGGAGAGGAGAAGGAATTCCTCAGAAACTTCGAAATAAAAATTTATTTGACTGGTACGTATCATTGTTGATTTTAGATAAATATTTTAAATGATGTTGGGATTTTTTTTCCTACCTATGCTGATAGCCTTGAGAGGTTATATCAGCTTCTTCTTGACGTGTAGGTGAGCCCACGGGGCTCAAACCGGGTGTGTTGCTAACACTGATCATAGCAAGAGCAGTGCTTCGCAGAATCTACCACCGGATCGGAAACGGGACTCACTGAGAAGATCAAGCGAGAAACTCAGTGGGCTGTGTCTATGGGTTAATTCACTCGTCGAGCCTTTCGTCACAAGCGACGGGTTCGACGAGGACGATGACATGGGTATTTAAATACATAATTCGCTACCGATAACACGATTTTAATAGGAACTCAAATTGGTTTTTCCATATCAACACACGTTGATGTAGCAATAGCAAGTTGACGGCGATAATATAGAACATTGCAAGCAATGCAAAAGTACCTAAATATCTGACACAGCTACAGAGCTCGCTAGGGATGGCCCAATGTTAATTTCAATAAGTGAATTTAATTCTATGACAATAGTAATTGAATATGCAATTTCGAAAAGGGCACATGTCGCATATTTTGTCAAATACGTTTTTTCATATACGTGTAGTTTTGAGGCTTACCTACACTCATTTTATAACAATTCCAATAATTTTCAATTGCTAATTAACACTAAAATATACATCAAAAGTTAATATTTAAAATTTTACACTGCTTTAGAAAATAATCAGTTTTTTTTTCATTTCCTGAACATTTTACATTTTCAGAGATGTGCCCTTTTCGAAGTTGCATATTCAATTATTATTTATTTCTATTAAATAACAGAGCCGTTCTATATTGAAATAACAGTTTCTTACTGTTTCGGAGATCTTCGATGATCGCCTCTGATCCGGCATTAAGCGGATTGCCCTGCAACAAGGAATAAATATGTTTTTAATTTGAAATGTATCCTGTAGGAAGAAGAAAAACAATATAATTAATATTTCGACCTCATGTCATTAGGTAGTGGGGATTCATGTCTATGGGCACCCGCTATCGTAACCGGTCCAACCACCTAAGCCAATAAATGAAGGAATAGTATCGTGTAATCAAAAATGAGTCACTATAGTGTTGCGTAATTTTTTTTTTTTTCTACCTATGCTGATAGCTTTGAGAGGCTATTTCAGCGTAACCTTAACTAGTAGGTGAGCTCACGGGGCTCAAACCGGAGTGATGCTAACACTGACCCTGGCAAGAGCCGTGCTTCGCAGAATCTACCACCGGATCGGGAACGCGACCCACTGAGAAGATCCGGCGAGAAACTCAGTGGGCTGTGTCTATGGGTTAAGTTGCGTAATCATTGAGGTTTCAATGTTCACGCAATGAATTTTTTTTATTGCACAGATGGGTGGACGAGCTCACAGCCCGCCCGGTGTTGAGTGGTTACTGCAGCCCATAGACATCTACAACGTAAATGCGCCACCAACCTTGAGATATAAGTTCTAAAGTCTCAGTATGGTTACATAATGTGTTATACGTCATTATAATGCGTCAATGATTATGAGTCTGAGCGGGTAGACACCACCGACCTGTCCCTGTTTGTTGGGTGTCGGTTTAAATGGGGGAACAGCCGCGATACAGTTGAGACTTCAGCTATGATTTTCAGGAGTCTTAGCGGCACTTCTACTGGTGGTAGGGCCTCTTGTGAGTCCGCACGGGAAGGTGCCACCGCCCTGCCTATTTGTGCGACTTTAGAACGCATATCTCAAGGTGGGCGGCGGCATTTACGTTATAGATGTCTATGGGCTCCAGTAACCACTTAACACCAGGTGGGCCGTGAGCTCGTTCACCCATCTTTGAAATAAATAAATAAAAATTGCGGCGAGAAATAATATCGAGGGGCTATTTGGTTTAAGCGGCATTTATCTTTGTAATTAAAGGTGCGTTACATTTGGCATTAGCATCAACAGTTCAATGTTTTTAATTGAACTTTAATTAAGCTTACTTCATTGAAATAGCTGAAGAAGATTTTTTGTTCACGAATTTTTTTCCAAATTTTAAACTTTAAATGGCTTCTCCTGTAAGGTTGCAATAATGTCGTTTAAACCAAATAATCTCTCGATACCATAAATTAAAAATAATTTACCTGAACAAGGGATACAGTATATAAAATGCAAATCAGGTACGCGACCGCCATTTTACCGGCCATGATTGCTACTGATGACACGGAATTCAAATTCAATTTATAGAATTAGAACAGATTATTTACGTCACGTCGATTACGCGTATCGTCTAATCCGAGATAAATATGATCAATTACGATTAATTAATAATGTTTTTGCTTTAATTACGTACCTGTCGTTTCACTGTGCGAAGGAAATGACAGGCCTATTTAGGCGTTTGCGAAAGTCTTGTAAATATATCTTCGAAACAGGAATGGTAATGTTACGCGCTGGGGTTCGGGATAAATAAAATTTCACCAAAGTACCTCATCCCTAGAATTATCGTGAATATTCTTCACAACTCTATTCGTAGTTTTCCGCGATCTGTCAATAGATGGCGTTGTAATTCTCGAGAATTCTGGATCCTTCGATATTCGTTTCGACTATTCGGCGATAGATGGCGTTACTCTTACCAGCGTAACAGTAATTTTAAATTAGACTTTTTTCTTACTTAAGCGTTGATAAGCTTCTTTTTTATGTTTGAGAATTTACTGGTGGCCCGGAGACCTTTCCAGTTTCCCTAGGGCAGGTGGGCGAGCAAAGGCTCAGCCAGGAGGGGTGGGAATTGCTAACAGCCACCCGAACGCCTCCAAAGGAGACCTAACGACTCAAGAGTAGCTGTTTTGCGAATGAATCTACTACCGGATCGGAATCGTGACCCGCTGAGGAGATCCGTCGAGAAACTCAGGTTTAGGTTAGGTTGCACGTCGAACTCTTTGTCGATTTCGACGAGTACGGTTACCGGGGTCCCTAAGCCTACTCCTATTCCTTCCTGCCTGCTGCTAAAGGTGTCTAATGCAAGGGTTATTGGATTTGATAGATCCGTCAGGACGTGGGTTGATAGTCTAAAGGGCTATTTCCACTATGAGCAGAGCGGTAGGTGAGCTGACTGGCTCAACCTGAAAGCATCGATAACACTGATCCCGGCAAGAGCAGTGATTCGATGAATCTACCACCGATTCGAAATCGCGACCCACTGAGACGGTTTGGTGAGAAACATAGTGGGTTGTATCTATGGGCTAGGTCGCAGATCGAACTCTTCGTCGTGGTTCGACGAGTTCGAGGAAGACGGTGACCGGTGCTTGAAGAGCCTAAAATCGCCGACAGTGGATCGGCAGGATTCGCCATTGTACGATAGCTCAGTTTTATTGAATTTTTAAGTTTTAAAGAATTACGGACATTTTTTGTTTTTTTTTTATTGGCTTTACTAATGCATTTAATTGCTATTATTTTTGTCTCTTTTCAGTATTATTTATTTAAATTTACATTATTTGCTTTTTTATTTGTATTATATTTTGTTTCGCATTTGAAAAAAATACAAAACTGTTCCTGTATTTACTCAAATAATGATCAGTCGGTCTGTTGCTGGTATCGGCGGAAGATCAGCGCCGCAGTACCGATTGAGTGGTTAATGTTACGCATTGCTGAACCCTTTCCAAGCCTCGTTATTTTTCTTTTATTTATAGTGTTTTTTTGAACTTTTGTAATTTTTTGTTGGAAAAATGTTTTTATTATTATTATTATAGTCTTCGAAGCCCGCCACTAGAGTAGAGTTCATCCATATTACTTGCAGCCACTGAATTCATCCACAGTACGTTTCCAGAGATCTTTTTTGCCACGTACCATCCGACTTTGGAATGAGCTCCCCTCCACAGTGTTTCCCGAGCCCTATGTCACATCCTTCTTCAAACGAGGCTTGTAGAGATTAATTACTTAACGGTAGGCAGCGGCTTAGTTCTGCCCCTGGCATTGCGAAAGTCAATGGGCGACGGTAATCACTCACCATCAGGTGGGCCGTATACTCGCCTGAATAAAAGGGCAATAAAAAAAGTTTTGAAGTCGTCGTGGCTTAAAAGATAAGATGCCCGAGGCATGCAACTGTTCCAATGTTTGAACCTCGTACGTATGAACCAACTTCTAATGAAATACGTGCTTAAAAAATGTTCATGAATGGCTTGCACAGTGATTGAAATTAAAGTTGTGTAAAAATATTTGCCCCCAAAAATTATAATTTGCCCAATAATTGGTGATAGGACGTCTTGTGAACCCGCACGGTACTACCATTCTGCCTATTTCTGGGGTGAAGCAGTAATGTGTTTCGGATTCAAGGATGCGGCAGTCGTATAACTGAGTCTCAGAACTCATGTCTCAAGGTGGATGGCGGCGGTTACGTTGTTGATGTCTATGTGCTCCGATAAACGGTTAACACGAGGTGGGTCATGAGGTCGTGCATCCATTTAAGCAATTGAAAAAAAAACAAAATTCAATGATTTAATTATTAATTATAATAAAAATGAGATAGCGGACACGGGCTGATTGATTTTTGAATGCATTGAAATATTCGAAAATCTTGCAATATCTCATAGTATTTGAGATTATTTGTTTGAATTAATTGTAAACTCAATATATTATAATATATTATAATAAATTCTTATATTAAATTCAATATATTATAATTAAAATATATTGAATCGTAATAATATATTGAATCTGCTATCTCGTACATTTCACACGACCATTACAAGGATTTATTTCCCGTAACTAGCCGAATATCCTGTTATTTCTTTATGAATAATTGTGGCAAGCAAACGGTTTTTACTTATCATTCGACATTCAACATCTTTTCGTATACAATTATGGCACTCTTGTATAAATTGATTGAAAGTATGCTTAAAATTAAAATTTGAATAGTACACTATTCAAAAAGACAAACCAATCTGATTTTATTCAACATTTATTTACTCCTTAAGCAACTGTATAACAAACAAATCACCCATAAATATCAGTAAATCAATGTAATGTTAATTATTTTATTGATACTTATCAATAATAGTTATCAATAATACTTATCAGAAATAGAAACACCGTCAGAGCAGAAATGAAATTTGAAAAAAATTTAAAAAGGAAACGAAATTTTGTTTGAAATATAGAGGTCCATAACTTATTAAATATGCATTATTAAAACCACTGTTTTTTGAAATTTTTGTATCAAATCTAGGAAACCGTAATGCATTTACAGAAACGACGATTTTTCGACTCTTTCATTCCCGAATATAGACGAAATATTATAATAAAAATAATCAAAACAATATCTAAATTAAGTTTTGAACTGTCCAACTTGAAACTCAAATTCTGAAATCAGCATGTTTATCTTCTAATAACCATCAAGATAATATATTATAATAATCAACACGACACTCCAAAGTTTTGAATCGAAAAATTCCGGACAAATTCGCTCAATGCTGCGTTATCAATGAGTGAAAATGGTACATAAAATTAGTGAGGATGAGATGTCGTCGTTGTCGTTGAGGGGTTCCCGAAATTTTAGCTGATAACAATGTCAAAGACGCTCCAGTCGAAGTTGATGCCGGTGACCTGTTTCAGCCAGTCGTGGTAGAACTCTGGTCGGACGAAACCTGAAATGATGAATTGTAGACTAACTAAAGCCAGTCGTCGTGGCCTAAAGGATAAGACGTCCGGTGCATTCGTGTTGAGCGATGCAACGGATGTTCGAATCCCGCAGGCGGGTACCAATTTTTCTAATGAAATACGTACTCAACAAATGTTCACGATCGACTTCCACGGTGAAGGAATAACATCGTGTAATAAAAATTAAGCCCGCAAAATTATAATTTGTGTAATTAACGGTGGTAGGATCTCTTGTAAGTCCGCACGGGTAGGTACCACCACCCTGCCTATTTCTGGCGTGAAGCATACCTCAAGGTGGGCGGCCCATTTACGTTGTAGATATCTATGGGCTCCAGTAACCACTTAACA
Organism: Bombyx mandarina; assembly: GCF_003987935.1. The sequence goes on from NW_021011477.1 coordinate 594,868, forward strand.
CCAGGTGGGCTGTGAGCTTGCCCACCCATCTAAGCAATAAAATATAATTGTAAGCCCGCATGGGTATTTAGTTAGGTGCAAACATCTTCCCTATTTGCCGTGAAGTAGTCTATTCTAGTAGGCCTATTCCAGTTTGAGGGGTCGTAACAAGTACAGCTATGACTTCTACCGCGTAAGTGTCTCTCCATCTCGCGCTATGTGGTATATGGGTTCGGGAAGCCGCGTGACAGGTGTGCCGTCTGCTGATCACAGAAACGCCTGTGAAAAACGTATTACCGGACGGATTGGGTGTGTTGCATCCCCGCGCGTAACCAAAGTTAGTGATGCCTACGATAGTGGGTGAGCCATCGAGATCATCCATAGTCAGGGGTCCGCCACTGTCGCCCTGAAATAAACCAAAATATCTTTAAATAGGAAATAGGAATCATAGGCATAGGGACAAGTAATTGCACAAAACGGTAAAAAACAACACACTAATGTTGTAAAATTTCTAGACCTGTTTTTAAGTGGTATAATTATTATTAGTATATTGTAATTTCATTAGTAAAGTTGACTAGATAAAATTTTACGTAAAAAAGTGGAAGTGGAGCTTAAGAAGCTAAGTGCATGAGGGCACGAGGTGTCAAAAATACCCTAAATCTCCTCTAAATAACCCACCAACACTGAATAACAGAGGTCTGTTTGCAAAGTGAACTTAAAGGTTAGGTTAGGTAAAGTTACTTACTGTACAAATGTTTTGTGAAGTATGATTGTAATATTTCGCGCATAATGTCTGGTCCTTGATGGTTTGACTGTTAGGGTACCAGTTAAGGCACTCCTCGTTCGTGATACCCAATTGATAGACCCAGCTCAAGACCTCGGGGACATAGCCGCCTGAAATAGGAACTACAGATAAGAAAGGCTCTGGTTTCAGTAGCTCAGGGTGGGGGTTGTTCTTTAAGGCGCTGGTCACTCCTGGTCATGGTCGAAACATTATTTTTTTTTATTTATTATTTATTAACACTTTATTTTAGTTTTTTTTTTTTTTTAAACCATAACATTTTTTTAGTAATAATTACTTATAATGTATGTTAGTAACTAAAACTATCATTATATACATTTTATACCATTATATATTTTTTTTTCTCCTTCCAAGTGCCTACTGCAAAGGCTATTGATCAGCAGTCCCTCGAACTTGCTCGATATGATTCTTAAAAGACTGTTGCCACTGTCACGAACTCGACGCAATAACGATGCACTTCTCTTCCGCATTATTGCAAAGAAGTCATCGGTGTGAGATGTCGCAAACATTGTGGATGCACTACAAAAGCGCGGCAGTGACAACATCATCCTAAACGCATTATTATATTGGACACGTAGGGCATTGTAAGCTNATTGTGGATGCACTACAAAAGCGCGGCAGTGACAACATCATCCTAAACGCATTATTATATTGGACACGTAGGGCATTGTAAGCTCTCCGCGTGTATGTGGTCCACAGACTACTGGCGTAAAAATTCTGGCAATAAGCTTTAAAAATTGTAAGTTTGACATAGCTATCGCAACCAGTAAATCTGCGGGCCAGCATATTGCATCTTACTATTAACGCCCTACGCTCCCTATCTATATCACAATCATCCGTACCATCCTCTGTTACCCAGTGACCGAGGTACTTGAAGCGCTTGACTTGTGTAAGCGTTGCGCCCGCTAGCCAGATTGGAGGTACGTTCTCGTAAGTTTTGTTCTGCGCTTTGAACACTAGCAGTTCACTCTTCTTGGCATTGTACCTCAGCCCGTGGGACTCAGCATAGTTCTCCCAAATTTTTAAAAGTTTCCTGAGTGCACTCATAGATGGGCTCAGCAATACCATATCGTCTGCATAACTAATATTGTTAAAAGAAACTCCATCGATCATGCAGCCGACACCAACACTACTGAGCTCATCGATGAGCTTTTTTCATATATATGCTAAATAGCAAAGGTGAGGTTAGACCCCCTGCCTCACACCACATTCTAAACGGTACGCATCAGAGTGCGCACCGGCCCATCTCACACTATTATTTTGATTGCCATACCAATACTGAAATAAGGACAGAGACTTGGCTATGCCGACGGTGACCATCGTTGGCCATTTTCGTTTGCCTATGAAGACAATAAAAAAAATGAAGCAGCCTATTGAAATGATAAATTGCTAAAACGATAGATTTATATTATTTAATTTAGCGTCTAATCTGTGCTCCACGTCTGTTCGTGTACTGGATGTCTATTGTCTATGGCGTCTAGTTTTGTCTGTGGCAGATGAGTGACAGCGCCATTCATAGATAATACACTTAATATTTAAGAGCGCCATTAACGATAGTGCAGTAATTGAACCCAACTTATAATGTGATTATCATTTTCTAAGTGTACATTAGTATAGGGTATTCATGCTTTTTGTGATTCGTAGACATAATCAAACCTACTTTAACGTATGATATAAAAACGCGCGATTAAACCGTACATGTAATTAAGTATTAGTATACATCAGTAGCTGGAGGAGACAAAGTGGTTTGAAAGATGCCAGAGGGGGCCTTATCCGAGAAGGGATTCCGATCAATGATTCAGAAGAAAGTAATGATAGCTTGTAAAATAAAATGAAAGAAATTCTACCCTATTAAATAGCATGTAATAACTATATTATTATGGTTTGGAAATAAACGGGCTTTATTATTATTATTATTATTATACATCGAAAGGCAGGGCGCGGTACTGTATCTGTGCCCCTAGAATTCCTGATATCCATGAAGGATGATAAAAACTCTCCATCAGATTGGCCGTATGCTTGCGTTTCTACTAAGACAAAAAAAAAGATTATTTATAAGTATGTACACAATGCCTTGTAAATTTAACAAAAATAATAATAATTTTTTTAAGTATCTACTTAATTTTACTCGGTACGTGCCTAGAAGTTATAAACTCTGCATTAAGAAAATTTATATTCTTTAGTTAGCTTGTAAAATGTTTCTCTTCAATGAAATAAACTATACAGCTGAATACATAGGCGTAAATTAACTCTCAGACACACCCCACTGAGTTTCTCGCCGGATCTTCTCAGTGGGTCGCGTTTCCGATCTGTTGGTAGATTCTGCGAAGCACGGCTCTTGCTAGGGTTCGTGTTAGCAACGTCACCAGGTTTGAGCCCCGTGAGCTCACCTACTAAAGTTAGGGTTACGCTGACATAGCCCCTAGGGCTATCAGCTTAGGTAGGAAAGAAAAAAAAAAAAAAAAAAAAACAGCGTAGTAAAAAAAAGTTCTAATCCTACCAAGGTTATAAACAAATTAAAAATAAATACTAATACTTAGTTTAAAAAAACTAATAAAACAACGCTTTTATAGAAAATCCAACTAAAAACAGAAAAATAGATTTTAATAAATTTGAATTAAAAATAGTGTAAGAAAAAATGATTTTATTGTAAAAAAAAGCGTGGGGTGCATGGTAAAATTTATTTTCTGTTTTTTAGTTGGATTTTCTATAAAAGCGTATTTTGTTAGTTTTTTTAAACTATTATTTATTTTTCATTTTTTAGTTGAATTTCAATTTTTGCAATATTTTTTTTTTAATATTGAATTGTCATCGGTCCTTAATAAGTATACCAAATTTCGAGTTAATCCGACGTTTTGAAGGGGGTCAAAATCATGTTCAAAGATTCCGTTACAAACATACATACGTCTGAAGCTAATAAAAGCGTATTTATAAATACCTAACAGATGGATTTGTTTTTTTAATGAAAATAGATTATTAGGAACATCTTACCAAGCCATACGTCGTTATTCCTTCCAAAGCCACTGGTGGTCAGTCTCAAGCCATCGTAGTTGAATCTCTGTCTTTCGCTGCTCTGCACACGGATGGGCTGAATGTTTTCTAGAAATATCAAAAGAAAAAAGTTTTTTATTAAGTGACCAGTGATGGAATTTACGATAATACGACACACTGGTATTAATTTGGTCTTTTTGTTAAATTGTATTTCTGTTCCACCCCCCAGCCTGTCACATGAGGTTTTCGTGAAAGATATAGACCCACACGATTACGACAATTCATGAATTTATAAGACACAGATTACGCAAAGTTCTTGCAATATTCTAATCCTTAATTTTATAGATGATTTGCGTAAAGGCCTCTTCAAATTCGTGGTGTAACAGAAAAAAAAAACAAATAAAAAGAATGCTCTAAATTAAAATAATTCACGTTAAGGGAACACCTATCAATGGGTCTGTGGCGGGCAGCCATCACACAGAACAAAAGATATTTGACAGATGCTTGAATCTCGCTTATGAAATTTCAAAGTAATTGCAAAGTAAGCTTGCATATAATATACAAGTTCCGAACAATAACATTTGGACCGTCGGTTTACTGAGAAATATCACCGGCTTTGTGGAAGATCTTCCCTTCATCGTATACATCCACAGATCTCGAAAGAGAATCTACGGAAAGACAAATATGTGCTGATAAAGAATCTTATATAACACATTCCACATTCAGTAAACATTTAGCTAGAGGACAAGGGGGACTTCAACATTATATACTGGTGGTAGAATGTCTTGTGAGTCCGCACGGGTAGATACCACCACCCCGCCTATTTCTGCCGAGAAGTAGTAGTGCGTTGCGGTTTGAAGGGTGGGGCAGCCGTTGTAACTATACTGAGACCTTATATCTCAATGGTGGCGGCATTTACGCTGTAGATGTCTATGGGCTCTGGTAACCACTTAACATCAGGTGGGCCGTGAGCTCGTCTACACATTTACGCAATAAATAAATAAACTTCAAATCTGGTTACGGCAATTCATATTTAGACCGTGTTCTCGTCTCAAACAGAAAGAGAGGGAAACTCACGTCCATACTCCACACGACGGGGCAGCTTCAGGAGAGCGATCTCATCAACCTGCACGGCGGTGGAGCCGACATTGTAGTCAGGGTGCACGTACTTCTCCACTGTCTCCATTATTAACTCAGGACGGGTCAGGTTGGTCAATCCCAAACGGATCACGAATGATTCGCGTCTGAAACAAATGCTTAATTGTAACAATGGATTGGGGGGCGAATTGCGTTTCGGTTTGAAGGGTGGGGCAGCCGTTGTAACTATACTGAGACCTTAGAACTTATATCTCAAGGTGTGTGGCGTATTTACATTGTAGATGTCTATGGGTTCCAGTAACCACTTAACACCAGGTGGGCTGTGAGCTCGTCCACACACGTAGGCAATAAAAAAAAAATAAAAAAAATAAAAAACTGTCGTTAGATGATCGATAGACGTGGTGGAAGTCTTGACTATATTATGATAGGATTGTCCCATTCTTGCGAGATTGCAATGCTGTGTTTGAAGATTTGAGAAGCTGAGAGGCGGGGGCAGGAAGAAAACGGGTATAAGGTATCTAGGAGAGAATACTGCTAGTAAGAGAGGGAAGGAAATGTAATTTAGGATGCCTTCGGGCCACTTTCGGGCAATCTATCAATCACAAAAAAAAAGAACTAATGTAGGATTTTACAAGCCTGTGTTACTGGCCTGTGGCTGTGTTACTAGCCTGTTTTACTAGCTTGTGGCTGTGTTACTAGCCTATGCCTGTGTTTTCTAGCCTGTGTTACTGGCCTGTGGCAGTGTTACTAGCTTGTGGCTGTGTTATTAGCCTGTGTTACTAGCCTATGGCTGTGTTTTCTAGCCTGTGTTACTGGCCTGTGGCAGTGTTACTAGCCTGTGGCTGTGTTATTAGCCTGTGTTACTAGCCTATGGCTGTGTTTTCTAGCCTGTGTTACTGGCCTGTGGCTGTATTACTAGCCTGTTTTACTAGCCTGTAGCTGTGTTACTAGCCTGTTTTACTAATCTGTGGCTGTGTTACTAGCCTGTAGCTGTGTTACTAGCCTGTTTTACTAGTCTGTGGCCTGAGTACTAGCTTGTGGATTTTATTTAAAACACATTAAAGCTCTCAGTCCCTGCAGTACCCTAAATGTAATTTATTTATTTGATCCTTTCATACTTATCTTAAAAAAGATAATTCTAATCCAACATGTAATCTGTGGTTCAAGTACACATACATAATTTTTATTTGATTCGCCTCAACAATTTATTCTTATATTATTTGCGTGTTAATAATTTTCATTTCAATCAAAATTGTTAAAAAAATCCTTTTTTTATTTTTTATTTATTGCTTAGATGGTTGGACGAGCTCACAGCCCACCTGGTCTTTAAGTGGTTACTGGAGCCCATAGACATCCACAACGTAAATGCGCCACCCACCTTGAGATATAAGTTTTAAGGTCTCAAGTATAGTTACAACGACTGGCCCACCCTTCAAACCGAAACGCATTACTGCTTCACGGCAGAAATAGGCAGGGCAGACTCACAAGAGGTCCTACCACCAGTAATAATTTCAGTCTTCTTTAATTCAGTCTTCATGTGCATAATGAAAATATGTGAAAATAACAGGTAATACTAGTTAGTTGAAATAATGTAGCAGTGAAATTTTCTATAATAAATAGATATGTTATGGGATAGTCCACTATTATTTGTTAAAAACAATGCATTAGTATATCTGCCGTTTTCATATCGTACCCATGTCTTTGATAAAAATATAAATAAAATGTTATCATTAAATTCTCGCTAATCAAATATTATTAATGAAAGTTTACATCATTACATTATAAATGGCTTCAAGGACATCCGTAGTGACATTCCTTAATAATAATTCCTTTGAATCGCGTGCAACACTATACCTCCTCGTCGAACCCGTCGCTTGCGACCAAGGGCTCGACGAGCGAATTAACCCATAGACACAGCCCACTGAGTTTCTCGCCGGATCTTCTTAGTGGGTCGCGTTTCCGATCCGGTGGTAAATTCTGTGAAGCACTACTCTTGTTAGGGTCAGTGTTATCAACACTCCGGTTTGAGGCCCGTGAGCTCACCTAAACACGTTAGGGTGAAGCTGAAATAGCCTCTCAAGGCTATCAGCATAGGTAGGGAAAAACGAAAAAAACTATAACTCCAAAATTACTAAAAACTTTAACAAAAAAATCTAAAGAAGATTACTATTATATTCAGATTACAATTTATTAATTTTTTTACATTGCCCACTAAAATAATTTTGAGTTTAAAAACCACAATGCAAAACCGACTTAAAATGCAATTTCTTAAAATTACCATGTCTTTCACATACATAGCGTGGTATGGACATGTTATGCATAGAGAGAAGATGCATGTGACTAGGAGATGTATGGGAATGGTCGTGCAAGGTAGAGGGGGAAGAGGTCGACTGAAGAACACATGGATGGAGTGTGTGAATGACGATATGAGAGAGAGAGAGAGGAGTGAGTGTTGAGATAACGGCTGATAGAAGAGAATGGCAGGGAAAAATTAGCTGTGCCGACCCCACCTAGTGGGATAAGGTGGAGAAAAGGAAGAAGAGGTACATACGTACAAGTATGTGTACATACGTGTGTTTGTTTGTTTAAAAGAGTATGTAGCGGCGAAGTTTTTTTTATTTATTGTTTAGATAGGTGGACGAGCTTACAGCCCACCTGGTGTTAAGTGGTTACTGGCGCCTATAGACATCTACGACGTAAATGCGCCACCCACCTTGAGATGTAAGTTCTAAGGTTCTAAGGTAAGTTATAACGGCTGCCCCGCCGCTTCACGGCAGAAATGGGCAGGGCGGTGGTACCTACCCATGCGAACTCAAAAACTCATGCCAATTTACTTAAGATTAAGATGATTTTCTGTTCAGATTATAAAAATGGGATGTAACTCAAATCTAAGTAATCTAAATTGGCAATCGAATAACTCTTTCAGAAGACTGTTTTATTTTAAACCGGTCATACATGGGCAATAAAAAAAACCTTTCGTATTCTTTCAAAGCAGCGAGATCGATTAATGTGTTAGTTTACCTGGCCACGCAATGAGCTGCTGTTAGAATCCATTCGTTGTGAATGATGGAGCCCCCACACGCGCTGACTCCGCCCACAGGGCTGACGTTTCGCACGCTCACCTTGTAAGGGAACTGTCCTTCTGTGGCCAGCCATCCGCCTATGATACGATTTTGGTCTGCAAAAAAAGGGTAGCATATATATTTTTTACTTTTTTTTTATTGCTTAGATGAGTGGACGAGCTCACAGCCCACCTGGTGTTAAGTGGTTACTAGAGCCCATAGATATCTACAACGTAAATGCGCCACCCACCTTGAGAAACAAGTTCTAAGGTCTCGAGCATAGTTACAGCGGCTGCCCCACCCTTCAAACCGAAACGCATTAGAAATAGGCAAGGTGGTGGTACCTACCCGCACGGACTCACAAGAGGTCCTACCACCAGTAAAAAACATCCGAGATGAGCTCCATAAATGACACTAAAGGACCTCTAATTCGTTCGTTGATAGAACCATGAACCTTTAATGTCACACATTTCAATTGATCTCACTTTCCCTGGACTGAATATTAATTGATCTATCTTAAAGTTAATCTTACCTCTTGAATCGGAACGTGGCATTGCTTAGGAGCAAAAATACACAAGACGGTGACATAGATCTAAAAGGCTTAGAATACCATTAATCTTCCCTTAAGTACTGTTTTGAGGCAGAAGCAAATTTTCGGAGTCATGTTCTCTTTTAGTCTGTGCGCTTTCGGTTCATGCAAAAGGTCAGCCTATCTGTCAATATTTCAGCCTACAGACGTCCACTGCCCGACATAGGTCTCCCTCAAGCCTCGCTACAACGACCAAACCTGTACTGTTGACAGTTGTCACTAACAATCGGCAATAAATCACTAGCAAACCACGTTTTGTATTAAATTGGAAAAGTTCGCTTCAAAACACTTTAATGTTTATGGGAGTTTTACTTTTAGTGTATAGAAAACCATTATGCGCATAGTTATATGTGTATTTCGGACCTATGTATCCATTGTTGCACCATAAATAACTTTGACTGTGTTAGGGCAGCCCTATTTCCTGTTCTAATAAAATCGGGGCTAATGAAATTCAACTCACCATTGCGAGGGATATCTTGAAAGTGGACTGGGTCAGAAGGTATAATTACATCTACAGCTTCCACAGGAACGCCCTGAAAATTGCTTCATAAGCACAGCTTTAAAAGAATAAAAGCCGTACCGGCTTCGCTGGGCATTTAAAATTAACATTATTATTTATTGTCATTATTATTAGGGAGTCCAACACTCATATAAATATTAGCTTATCCATTAAGTACATTTAAGGCGGGTGGCGCATTTACGTTGTGGATGTCTATGGGCTCCAGTAACCGCTTAACACCAGGTGGGCTGTGAGCTCGTCCACCCATTTAAGCAATAAAAAAAAACATGGATACCAAGTTTCAAGTCAATCGGATGCATGGTTGAGTAGTTATAACGGAACATCCGTAAAAACTACTGTAGATTTATATATTAGTATAGATAAAACCGAAATAGGTTTTATTATTTCTTCTGCTCCTTGTTATTGTTAGTTTAATGATGGCATAGTGATAGTGGCACACCTAACAGCAGCCCCGCGTCTAAATTACATTGTATTTTACCTGCGAACCTCCAAAAAGCACAGAACAAATCAAAATCCACCACATGTTTGATTGATTTGCGATTTCCCGTTTCTATAACATAATTTATATTGTCCTCTTATCCAATATTCGATACGATATCTTCACGCCTAATTGGGAGTCTTCGTTCGAAATTCGCAACCGCTGACGTAAGTTTTAATCGTTTTGAAAAGACACGAATGTTTGTGAGAATATACTGTTGCTAAGCTCGAGCCAAATGTTGCAATTTCGGATCTAGACCGAACGTAGTTTGAGTTCTGAAAGACATAGGTGTAAGTATTATTTGGATTTAGCTGTTGGAATATTTAGCTATTAGGTCATGCGTTTGCATCAGAACTATGGTTATCTGGCCCTGAACCCTAAAATGCGAGATTGTTTGAAAAATGAACAGGACTGAACAAGAATAGTGTACCATTGCGGGTTCACGGGGCGGGGTGGCGATGGCGGTGTCTCTTGACATCGCCAACGCATTTAACACCCTGCCTTGGACCGTGATAGGGGGGGCACTGGAGAGGCATGGAGTGCCCCTCTACCTCCGCCGGCTGGTTGGCACCTACTTGGAGGCCAGGTCGGTCGAATGTACCAGGTACCGTGGAACCCTTCACCGGTTTCCAGTTGTGCGTGGTGTTCCACAGGGGTCGGTTCTCGGCCCCCTCTTGTGGAATATCGGGTACGGCTGGGTACTGAAAGGCGCCCTCCTCCCGGTCGTCCGCGTTATTTGTTACGCGGACGATACGTTGGTCGTGGCCCGTGGGGATGATTATAGAGAGTCTGTCCGTCTCGCCACAGCGGGAGTGGCTCTCGTCGTCGGGAGGATAGAGGCTGGGTCTCGACGTGGCGCTGAGTAAATCCGAGGCTCTGTGGTTTCACGGGCCCCGGCAACTGGGCGGCTATGGCTCGGTTTCTGCGCCGGCCGCAGCGCACCGTTGCCATCAGGGTCATCCGCGGATATCGCACCGTGTCCTTCGAGGCAGCGTATGTGTTGGCGGGGACGCCGCCATGGGAGATGGAGGCGGAGTTGCTCGCTGCTGATTATCGGTGGCGCAGCGAGCTTCGTGCTCGGGGCGTGGCGCGTCTCCCCGAAAGTGAGCTGCGGGCGGGGGGTACGGACCGTCGAGGCAGTTTATCTGGTCTTTGATGACTAGGTGAATCGTGGCGAAGGACGTCTCACCTTTCGTCTGGTGCAGGTGCTGACTGGGCACGAATGCTTCGGGAAGTACCTGCACCGAATAGAAGCTGAGCTGACGACGAGGTGTCACCATTGTGGACACGACTTGGATAGGACGGAGCATACGCTCGCTGCCTGCCCCGCTTGGAAGGTGCAGTGCCGTGCCCTTGTCGCAAAGATAGGACCGGACTTGTCGCTGCCTGGCGTCGTGGCGTCGATGCTTGGCGGCGACGAGTCCTGGAAAGCTATGCTCGACTTCTGCGAGTGCACTATCTTGTAGTAGGAGGCGGCGAGGCGGCTGAGGCAAAGCTCTCCTCACTACACGGAAATCCGCCGCCGTCGAGCAGGGGGTCGAGACCAGGGTTCCATCCGTCACCCCGCCCCCTAAGAGCTTTGGGCTCCATCCGCTTAATGCGGATAGGGACCCAGCCGTGGGGCGGGGTGGTTTCTGGGGGACGGCGGGATGGATGTAATATGCTGTGCGTAAACCTTGTCCGCCGTCTCAATAACTCCCACTGGGCTCCGGCCCGGTCCGAGGTAGGGCGCCGGCTGTGAGCGGCAGGAGTTTTTAGTGAGGTTCAACTCCCACATATCCCACCCACTGCGCAGATGGGGATCCGCCGATTTTCTCCTGTGGAAAATAAAAACCATTGCGGGTTCACGATACCTGCCTCCAAATATCTACGGGCATTGGTCACTCACCACAAAGTAATACGGAGAATTATCGACTGCCTTTAAAGACAATATATAAGACAAGATATGAAAATCATCCAGATTTCGTTACATGGAACAAATGTCTAGAATAAACAGCCATTACCAGATCAAATCTTTAACAGAGATTTTATTTGTCTTCATTTGTAATTTTATAACGTACACTCGAAATCTTAGGCAATTATTAATCTTAAGTATTTATAAAATTTAAACGGTATATACAAATAATGAATCGAACCCTAAAAACGATAACATCTATATCTATACTAATATATAAATCTACAGTGGTTTTTACGGATGTTCCGTTACAACTACTGAACCGTGCATCCAATTAACTTAGTATCCATGTAGAAAATACATGTACTTAATGGAAAGGCTATAATATTTATTTGAGCGTTGGACTCCCTACACCAGCTGCGGGGGCGTTAATGATGAGAATCTTTGTGGGGGTGAGAAATAATAATGTTAATTTTAAATGCCCAGCGAAGCGGACGGGTACAGCTAGTATCAAACAAATCCAGCGCGTGTAAATTATAAAAATCAAGTTTTATTACAAAGATTACATATCTACGTTTTTTTTTTCATTAAAATTCACAGATGTTTTCAGATTATCAGAGAGATTATTTATTTATCTTTATTTATGATAAATACCGAATACAAGCTTGTTTAGGTGTTATGCAGGACTCATTACATATTTTGTAATGTACTCATGAGTCAAAGTTTGAATTGACAATGCAAAACAGGTCTGCGAAGCACTGCTCTTGCTAGGGTTCGTGTTATCAACAACTTCAGGTTCGAGCCCCGTGAGCTCACTTACTCGCCCGGTGACGCTGATATGGTCTGTCAAGAACATCAGCTTAGGTAGGAAACAAAAAAAAGTATCGTTTTACGAGTTTTAAAAACTTTAAGACTACATTGTGGTTACTGGTGGTAGGACCTCTTGTGAGTCCGCACGGGTAGGTACCACTGCCCCGCCTATTTCTGCCGTGAAGCAGTAATGCGTTTCGGTTTGAAGGGTGGGGCAGCCGTTGTGACTATACTGAGACTTTAGAACTTACATCTCAAGGTCTGTGGTGCATTTACGTTGTAGATGTCTATGGGCTCCAGTAACCACTTAACACCAGGTGGGCTGTGAGCTCGTCCACCCATCTAAGCAATAAAAAAAAAGAGTAGTCGAAATTGACATTGATAATAATCATACCGGATCGGAAACGCGACCCACTAAGAAGATCCGGCGAGAAACTCAGTGGCTTGTGTCTGTGGGTTAAGTTACTCGCCGGGCCCTACGTCGGAAGCGACGGGTTCGACGAGAACGATGACCGAGAAAAAGATACAATGACCACACTCAACACCTGCGTTCAGTTTGGTCATCATCATCATCGTTAGCTCACAGTCGTTCACTCAGCTCGGTCTTCGCCTCTCCTCATTCATCCAAGTCCTAATATTTCGAAGCCATGCTACCACATTAGTTGCGAGTAGTCGCCACTTCCTGGTCTCGTTATAGTACAAACAAAGGATTTAGGACTTAAATCAAACAATTAAAAGTTTTAAATCACATAAACCCTAAATTAAATAATAATAAAACCATATAAAATAATCATATCACACATCACAAGAACAAGTTGCCCAAAATAGGGAACATTGGTTTTTGTTGGCGGAGGCCTTCACTCGAGGAGAGGTTCTTGCAAATAAGTAAAAAATAATAATAATAATAGTAATAATAGAATATGGAACCGGGAAAAAGTTTACATAGTTCCAATAGTCATTTCTTAAGGTTCTTGATAGCGTAAAAGTTAAATCAAATTTGTATGGAGTTGGAATGTTCGCTTACGTTTGCCGCTAGGGGCGCTGTTTCAACTGCAACTTTTACGATAACGAGAACGTTAAAAAACTCACACTAAGCACACGGTTCCATAGTGCGACAATTCTTACACCCACTATTGAAATCCCTACAACACAATGAACCAATTCACTTGGCGTAAGCCCGTTACTAACATTAGCTGAGAATTTTTTGAAGTGAAAACTTCTTTAGAATCGTTGTGATTTCAAACCGGATGCAACGGAAAAAACGACAGGTAAGAGACACAAATACAGAAATGTGTAGGATGAAACCAGCAAAGAATGAGACAGAAATATACATACTATTTAATACAGCGCCATCTGTGAGATTTTTTAATACTAACGTGTGTATGAAAGCTCTTGTAGTGAATTTTAATTTAGGATTATACGTGAAATTAAAATATCAATTCACAGAGGGCGCTACCTTACAATTATTTACTAATGACAAAATGTTACATATACTTAAGACGTNACGGCGGGGGCGGGGTTATTGACGCGCCTAGTCGGGAGGGGGATGCTCAGCGTGGTGTTCGGAGGGCGACCCCTTTTGAAGAGCACCGCTGTGCTTTTCGTGGGGTTGATGTCGATGCGCCACTTCCGGAACCACTGTCCCATGGTGGTAGCCGCGGTCTGAAGTCGTCGATGAAGCAACGCCTTCTTCCTACACGAGTAGTAGATGGCAGTGTCATCGGCGAAGAGCGCCAGATGGGTCTCCGGAGACCGGGGTATATCGTTGATATACAACAAAGTTTGAATTGACAATGCAAAACAGGACTGCGAAGCACTGCTCTTGCTAGGGTTCGTGTTATCAACAACGTCAGGTTCGAGCCCCGTGAGCTCACTTACTCGCCCGGTGACGCTGATATGGTCTCTCAAGAACATCAGCTTAGGTAGTTTTAAAAACTTTAAGACTACATTGTGGTTACTAGTGGTAGGACCTCTTGTGAGTCCGCACGGGTAGGTAGGTACCACCGCCCCGCCTATTTCTGCCGTGAAGCAGTAATGCGTTTCGGTTTGAAGGGTGGGGCAGCCGTTGTGACTATACTGAGACCTTAGAACTTACATCTCATGGTCTGTGGTGCATTTACGTTGTAGATGTCTATGGGCTCCAGTAACCACTTAACACCAGATGGGCTGTGAGCTCCTCCGCACATCTAAGCAATAAAAAAAAAAAGAGTAGTCGAAATTGACATTGATAATAATCATACCGGATCGGAAACGCGACCCACTAAGAAGATCCGGCGAGAAACTCAGTGGGTTGTGTCTGTGGGTTAATTTACTCGCCGAGCCCTTCGTCGCAAGCGACGGGTTCGACGAGAACGATGACCGGGAAAAAGATACAATGACCGCACTTAACACCTGCGTTCAGTTTGGTCATCATCATCATCGTCAGCTCACAGTCGTTCACTCAGCTCGGTCTTCGCCTCTCCTCATTCATCCAAGTCCTGATATTTCGAAGGCCATGCTACCACATTAGTTGCGAGTAGTCGCCACTTCCTGGTCTCGTTATAGTACAAACAAAGGATTTAGGACTTAAATCAAACAATTAAAAGTTTTAAATCACATAAACCCTAAATTAAATAATAATAATAAAACAATAACCTAATCATATCACACATCACAAGAACAAGTGGCCCAAAATAGGGAACATTGGTTTTCGTTGGAGGAGGCCTTCACTCGAGGAGAGGTTCTTGCAAATAAGTAAAATAATAACAATAATAATAACATAATGAAAGATCCTACAATAACAAACGATAGGTGTCGCAAATGTCATACACAATCAGAAACCATTCAACACATAACAGGAGCATGCACTACCCTCACACAAACAGACTATACACACAGACACAATCAGGTAGCAAATATTATTCACCAAAAACTTGCACTCAAATATGCACTCATACAAGACACAAATACTCCATATTACAAATATACTCCACAAACCATTCTAGAAAATACTACACACAAGCTCTATTACGACCGCGCCATTCTCACCGATAAGACAATTCATTGTAATAGACCAGATATAACTAACTGTACAGGACAAAGTTAACAAAATCACTTACCTTATTGACATTGCTGTTCCTAACACACACAACATACAAAAAACAATAACTGAAGAAATAAGCAAGTATGCAGAACTCAAAGATGAAGTGAGCAGAATTTGGCGACAGGAAAAAGTATAAATAGTTCTCTTCACAACAGGCGTCATTCCCAACCATCTTCTCCATAGCCTAAAACTATTAGACCTCAAAGAAACCCTCCACATAACTCTCCAAAAAACCGCAATCTTGAATACATGTAGAATAGTCAGAAAATTCTTGCAGATAGACAGACGAAAACGAAATTGCCCCTCATAATAACATACCGTCAACATAAATTTTCCTTACTACACGCTGCATTCACTTGGTTTAGGCCCGTGGATGTGGTTCAGACTAGCTAAAGTGCTAAGAAAAGATTACCTTACCAAAAAACAACAGTAATAATGGCAGAAACCCGCAGCGAATGAAGTGGACGGATGAAATAAAGAAACAACTACTTCGCTGCTATTATTACACTGTTACAAATCGCGAAACTAATCCTACAGGATATCGCCCAGCATATGAAATTCAATGACATCTGTGTGCTTAGTGCGAGTTTCTTAACGCTCTAGATAGCGTAAAAGTTATATCAAATTTGTATGGAGTTGGCACGTTCGCTTACGTTTGCCGTTAGGGCGGTTGTTTCAAGTGTTTCAACAGCATACAAAGAGTTAACTTTTACGCTATCGAGAACGTTAAAAAACTCACTCTAAGCATACGGTTCCACAATGCGACGATTCTTACATCCACTATTCATATCCCTACAACACAATGAACCAACTTACTTGGGGTAAGCCCGTGATAGGTTCACATTTACTAACATTAGCTGAGAACAAAATTTATCCATAAGCCGTAGTAATAATAATAATAATAATTTAAAAATCTTGTATGTATTTGAAAGGCTTCGTCAAACAGAACGCGTAATTAGCGCGGGTCAGAGCGCTACGCTATGACGCCGAGATGTGTTGTACTACTATGGTAACATACCGTAGTAGTACAATACATCTCGGCGTCACAGCGCGGAGTTAGTTTAGCGCTCTGACGCACGCTAAGTACGCGTTCTGTTTGACGAAGGCTTAAGATTTGTTAATTATGGGTTGCAAGAAATAAAAAGGCTTTTTAATTAATCATATAACAACGTTTATTTTGAAAATGTACAACTACACACTAAATATCACAAAAAAAAAAACATATTTCGTACATTATAAATTATATTTTTACATTGGCTTATATTTTCTTAGATTCTCACTGTCGACATTTGCTTAACCATCTAGTTTGTTATTATATAATTTTATGACGTCACTGCCTTTGAGCGTGCGAGGGAGACAACAATATTTTCCCGTTACATTTAGTATTTTTGTTGTTAGTTTTTTTATACATTTGTTGTTACAACCCATTGTTGTATGTATGTATTGCTAGTATTACGTAAATGTACGTATGACCGACAAAACTTAACAAAACTTTAAAATTTTTTTTTTTTATTTAATTCTCTACCAGAAAACGTAGCTACCTCTTCGCTGCAAAAGAGCAATATAATTATGCTAACATAAATAAAAATACAAAGCCTATTTAGTCCTTATTACAAAATCATTCATTTTATTTCACTTTTTGCCACTAATATTTAAATAAAGACAAGTGTATAGTGTATTAACGAAATAGCAAAAAATTGCGTTCGTTATCTGAAAAGATTTCTCTTAGCGCCCGCAATGGATATATATGGTATAATAGCCGGCAAACTTCTTGAGCATTTGTTGACGTAGTGGGGGTAAGTTTGCGCATGGTACACTCACGTGCAAAAACATTATTTACGCTGCGTCATAATGCAATTAAATTATTAAAATCAACATATGTATTTATTTATATATTTATTAGAACATCAACAAAAAATGTAGGTTAATAATTGTAATAATTTAATCTTGGGGTAAAATTGATATTCCTTCTATTAAGTCAAAACTAGAGCTGTTGCCAGGTCTTGGTTCAGTTGAAGCGAAGCTGGTATTTGTAATTTTTTTTTCGTTATCATAATCTTGACCATCATCATCATCACTGTTTTCATCACCCGAGTCGCCATCATCGTGATGAGTCGACATAGGGCTCATCGGTGTAGTTTACCACTCGGTCGTTCGATCTTCTTTTTTGTCTAATTAATAATTTTTTTAAGATATTCGATTCGTAGTAATCGAATGTTACTTTTTTCAATTACCAGCTTCCGATTATTTTCTGTTTTTTTTTTCATCTGAAGCCTAGCTCTTTCATAATTCGTCGTAAACTTCATTCCGAGCCATTAAATAGTATATCTTCTTTAAATTTTTCGAAGCCTTTCTACGGTACGGAATTTCACTGCTTGTTATGTAGTTATTATGATTACATCGTTTTATTACAGATTGAACGAAACTATCCATTCCGATAACTTTCTTCTTCCCTGATCTTTTCTTACCCGGAGTCCGAAACACGGCCAGCAAGCCAGAGCCTTTAGCTTCGTTAATAATGCACCTAACAGTACTCACGGATGTTTTATAATGAAGCAATATACGTCGTACACAATTTTTCTACCCTTTCTTTTGAATACTACACCAGTTTTTCGCGGCATAGTGTATTTTTTATGAAAAAATCAACAAACACTCAACAAATAGCAATGGCAACAAAGTCAACAAGCAATTATAACAAATAACTTAACGATTAATAACGATAGACTTTTCACTGTACGCAAGCGTACTTGTGGGAGCAAGCAGAAAGAGAGCGCGGTGCGGGACGCAGGGTTCGACTGATCTACCAATAACGCGCTCGATACGATTTCCCCTGCCGTCGCGCCTCACCCTCACCACCAAAGTGATCTAAAATTCGGTTCTGCGCAGTCAAGGTCATTTGCTCAAGAAGTTTGCCGGTTACTATAATAACCCTTTGACTGTCGTATAGGTCACCGGTGACCTACGCGGCGCACTCAAGTAATTATGTCGATTTCTGTTATCAAGCGTCTAGATTGACTAATCTCACCTTCTTTTGTTTGGTAATAGGTCGCCTTTTTGCATTAAAAGTGTACAATTTCCAAAAATATTCAAAATTGAGTCAACATGCGTGTAAACATTTGGTATCAACAGTATTTTTCTAATAAATACTGTCAAAAGAGCGTAGTTTAGTTTTAGTTTTTTTATTTTTTATTTTACTTATGTTTTGACTACTATTAACAAAATTAATACATAATTTTATCTTACTTTAAAAGACAGATAATGTAACGGATAAAAAAAAAATATATGTTGCAAATATGATTAATATTAAGGATTACATGTTAAACCTTTAAAACACTCTCCTGTAAAATTAGTAAATAATTATTAATTACCTATACAGTTTTAATGCGAGAAGACGATATGTTTTAGTCTTTTAGGTCTGTTAGAAATACGATTCCTTCTCAGTATCTTCGGATTCGTCTTTCCCAGAGTCTACTAGATATTCCAGCGCCTTAGTAACCGAATATAATTACTTCAGTGCGCCGCGTAGGGCACTAGTGACCTACGTGGGATTCAAAGAGTTTAACTTGATTAATAAATACAAAATTGTTCACATATTACATCATAATAATTTAAGTACAAAATAAGTTTGATTCGAAACTCAATAATAATTTAATATGCTAAAAGCTACCATAGCCCATATTAAGTTCATTAAAAAAAACATACAGTCGAATTGAGAACCTCCTCCTTTTTTGAAGTCGGTTAAAAAAAACTTAAGGGATTTATGTATCAAATCTCAAAAGTACGTAAATAAATTCGTAATGATTACTCAACTTTTTCATAATCTTTGAATAAAAATAAATATTCAATAATAAGTACAGAAAGTTTGCTTAGTATTTGTAGGCAGTCAGCTCGCCTGTTTACCGTAGGTAATAGGAAGTTTCAAAGTGGCAACACTCCTTCGATCAACAATACTAACTAATTTATTGCTTTGTGATAAATGATCGTAAGTATTAGATAATGTTTTGGAGATTTGTGACTTTATTACTAGGTGCCAAAGTTGTAATTAGTTTGAACTTAAAACTGTTTCAAAACTTTTTTCTCCGTTTGTTGTAACAGAATGTAGCTATGTATGTGTATATTCACGCGGACAGTTTTTCCTTTGATTTTGTACGTGTCCCTTTATCTAGTTACTATTGTTGATCGAAGCAACACTCACAGTTTTTTAACAGTTTTTTTTATTGCCTTTGTAGGCAGACAAGCGTACGGCCCGCCTGATGGTAAGTGGTTACCGTCGCCCATGGACTTCAGCAATGCCAGGAGCAGAGCCAAGCCGCTGCCTACTGCTAAAGACGTGTCGACATTACTTAAATGTAATATAATTACGGTAATTCTAATCATTTTGTTGTTGGCTTTCGTAGTGCGCGGACGTGTTTAAGTTTATTTTGTCTCAATAAGTCTTATAACGTCAATGTGAAATAAATTTATGTTTTGTGTGTTCTTTTATCTTTTGCCTGTTATTCCTGTTAAGCCGAAAAACTTTTTCATTTTGACAGATTTTCTCTTCAGATTAATAATTAGTAATCGTGCATTTGTTTTTTAAAACTGTAACCATTTTGAAAAATTACTCTTTTTTTTTTAAGCTGCATTAAAAATAAGTGATTTATAATATAAAATGACGACGCTTGCAGCTGAGAGTAAGTATTGTACTTTTTGACGAAGCATGTTGCTGATAACACTATTTCTGTAATCTGAGGAAGCATGTTGCGGATAATAACATGTACTTTTAGGTTAGGAATATTGTGTTCTTTTTTTTTATAATAAATAAATTAATACAGGATTTACAAAAAAAAAAAATGTAAAAAAATAAATTTCACGGTTCACAAACATTACAAGTATTTTTACTGTTTAAATTAACATTTCGATTGACTAACTAATCGTAGCCACAAGTTGGTACTATTCAAAAGGCTTTTACGGTTTTATCCGTAATTTGGTTTTAAAATGGTTTTAAAATATTTCTTGGAATTACCTCTGGGGTCTAACTGGCAATTGCTGTAATCATAATAATTTCATTTTCATTTATAAATTTAATGCAAATGGCACATATTTATTTCATATTGTTTTAATGCTAGTAACTTATTGAGTACAGCTCGACCAAGCTAAAGTGCCTTATTCACGATCCATCTTGTTGTACGTCCCGCCAAGGCCATGCACGATGCACGATGCATTTAGCGCTTTATTCACGATCCATCACGGCTGTACGTCAGCTCAAGGCCGCAATTAATAATAATTATCGACGTACGTCAAGCCTATTCATGATCNCGCCAAGGCCATGCACGATGCACGATGCATTTAGCGCTTTATTCACGATCCATCACGGCTGTACGTCAGCTCAAGGCCGCAATTAATAATAATTATCGACGTACGTCAAGCCTATTCATGATCGTTTTGCATCGTGCATCGTGCATGGCCTTGGCGGGACGTACAGCAAGATGGATCGTGAATAAGGCACTTTAGGCACTTAAGTTTGCACCTCGCATCGATTACGTCACTATGCCGCTCAGGTACGGTCTGAAAAAAGGATTAGCTGTGACTTTAAAAATGTAAACAAATGTTTGTTAGATTTTTTACTTTGCATTTATTGTTTTTAACAATATATTATACGTAGGTAAATTAGAATAATAATAATAATAATAAATATTTACTAACAATCACGCCACGTTAACTGGTCCCGTGATAAGTTCGTAAAGAACTTGTGTTACAGGTACCAGATAACGGAAATAAATGTAAGATTTTTATTATACACATACATATATTTAATATACATCCATAACCCTGAAAAAGACATTTATATTTATCATACAAATATCTTCCCTTGGCGGGATTCGAACCCGCGACCCCCTTGTGTAGTGACCATGTCACCTACCACTACACCAGACGGCCGTTAAATATAGCGATATCGGGTTTTTGTATTAAGACCACCCGGGCATTCTTGCACTTTTTAAATTTGAATCCCAATTGCTCAGTAATAATTATCCTTTACGTTTCCTTTTCAGGATTAGGTTTCTCCCTTCACTGTGTATGACCTTTCCTTTCATTTTTGTTGCCCACAACAATCCTCACGAAAAAAAAAAAAAAAAATTAACGTTAAGCGTTCCATAGCAACAGTTCAACAAAAACTTAACAAAAATGGTCCATTAATATAACTAAGCTTCAACAAAAAACCGAACAAGAACAATTAAAAAAATTTAAAATTCAACGGATAGGGAGACGAAAACTCGTATGACGCGTGTCGGCGACAAAGATACTAACGGTACTGAGTTACTGACGCGACAGGGCGATCGCGGGAAGGTGAGCGGGGAAGCGGGCGAGGCGCCGCATTCCAACGAGGTGCAAACTTAGCTTGGTCGAGTTGTAGATACAAATGATACGTATGAAGTATAATATACAATCATCCGTATTAGTATCTATATTAATATTATAAATTATAAAGTGTGTTTGTTTGTTTGTTTGTTTGTTTGTCTTTATTTCACGTCGAAATGAAGTAACGGTCAGCGATGCCTGATACAAAAAATCGTCACCGAAAAATGTTCTTTATATGGTACGAAATAAAATACAATTTAGGAACAGTTGTCGCGCAAGGTCAATGCCCTCTCGATCTCCAAGGAGGCTGTTTATATTACAGATTCAATTAAAACAACTTACAGAGACGGTTAGTTTCTATGCTTTGTCCAGTGAATCGATATTAAAATTATTCTTCACTGAAAGATTCGCATAAGATGTATAAATATAATTAATATGCCATTACCAAATACATTTTCAATGGCCAAATAACTGGCATAAAATATTTGGGATCATCAAAATTGTCTTACAGAGTTCTAATAACGTTTTTTTCTTATTATTTTAATAGAATAATCAAATTACATAGTTAATTTTTTTTGAGAACATTAAAATTTCAAGTCAAATAAATTATGTAAATAAATAAATAAATATACAGCTTTGGTGAAACGTCTATCTGCCTTTCTTAAATAATAATTGTTCACGGTGTAATCAATACAAGTAAACAAATAATAATATTCATAAGAAGAATGTAACGATACGTAACTATATACTGTATCTAAAACAATCATAATTACATTTTTATGCCGTAACTAAATAGTTTACCTTCTTCTAGAATTAACACTATTCCCCTGTTCCGATAACGTTATTTACTACTTACTGCCTAAGCGTGATCGAACATTTTATGCCGATACTAAATAATAATTATGCCGAACAGCGAGATCGGCATAAAACGAACCCATTCAATTCATAGCCGTTCGAATTATTTATTTTATTTTTTATTGCATTGATTTGTGGACGAGCTCACAGCTCACCTGGTATTAAGAGGTTACCGGAGCCCATAGACATCTACAACGTAAATGCCGCCACCCACCCTGAGATATGAGTTCTAAGGTCTCAGTCACAGCGGCTGCCCCACCCTTCAAACCGAAACGCATTACTGCTTCCCGGCACAAACAGGCAGAGCGGTGGTACCTACCCGTGCGGACTCACAAGACGTCCTACCACCAGTAAAAAAAACAGTTCAACCAATCGACAAGTCTCCGTGCCGTTACTAAATAATTAAACTTTTTTTATTAGCTCTAGTTTGTTTGGTGTCACGGCGCTATCGTGACGGGTACGTCGTGCTTTCTTGCCTCCGATACGTTGTAGTAAACGACCGCGTCGTGCACGGTCGGGAACGTGTCCAACTGAAGTCTCTCGGCCTCCAAATTGTTGTATCTCTCGATCATTTCCAGCACGGGCCCTGTAAGGACGGACATTCTGAATTCGTAACGTAAAGCTTTCGTCAAACAGAACGCGTACTTAGCGCCGCGTACTTAACGTCGCGCTCTTCAAATTGACTAGATGAGTCTAACGCTCCTTGACGCAACGCATTCGCCAAATCATAGTGCCTTTCGATAGCAGTGGGAAAATTTAAAAGTATTAAGAAATCGAGTGATTCAGATGTGGCATTGTATAAGCGTGGGTATTTTCTAACTATTTATATCATTTTTTCGGGCATTATCTAGTATTTTAATACACATTCACGCGGACGCTAAAATAAAATTTGTAAAAAATTACAACGCCTGACGTCAAAGCGTCTAACGCCGCGACAGAGCGTTGCGTACTTATAGCGCTGGTGATCTGTTTGACGATATGTTACAATAGTAGTACAACACATGTCGGCGTCATAGTGCGGCGTCAGTTTAGCGCTCTGACTCGCGTTCTGTTTGACGAAGGCTTAACTTCTGCTTTTTGATAATACCCGCGACGAAGCTACGGAAATGTTTCGAAATTTAAATAAATTTGATTTAAAAATAGTGTAAGAAAAAATGATTTTATTGTAAAAAAGCGTGGGGATGCTTTTCAGGATATTATCAAAATAACCCTTCTACTCATATCTGTTTCTTAAAATATTTATAACTACTGATACCATGTACCCCACGCTTTTTTTTACAATTAAATCATTTTTTCTTACACCATTTTTAAATTAAATTTATTAAAATTTATTTTCTATTTTTTTAATTGGATTTTCTATAAAAGCGTATTTTGTTACTTTTTTTAAACTATAATTTAGTTTTCATTTTTTAGTTGAATTTAAATTTTTACAATTTTTTTTAAAATTATATTGACATCGGTCCTTAATACGTATACTAAATTTCGAGTTAAGTCGACGTTTTGAAGGGGGTCAAATTCATGTTCAAAGATTCCGTTACACACTAACATACTAACATACATACGTCTGAAGCTAATAAAAGCGTATTAAAAATGGTGCGCGTGCAACTTTGTGCACGTGTAAAAAGTGAAACTTCTTTTGAGGTATGTAATATTGTGGTTTTCTTCATTTTTTTTAAATCCTTAAATCAAATTTCTCTTGTAATGCTGTGTATAAGAGAAACGACCTAGCTCGTGTGGTCCTTTCCCTCTCTCCACGGTCGAGTGGTTTGAGAGACGCTCAGTCTATTTTCTCACTCTCTCTCATACTAAACTGTATGTTTTCTCTCTAACCGTAAAGAATCTGTCTCGAGTTAAATTTTACTCTTAACCCGCCTAAAGAATGTCATTTAGGGCAATATTTAATATGACTACACGGGAAAAATCACATCCGGGCCCAAACTATGTTTCGCTGCATCAACAAAATCAGAAGCTGATATGCACACTGAAACACACGTGTAATTGTTGATGGGTCTTACCGTTAGCTCCCGCCAATAGCACCGTAATATTGCTGCTAACTAGTTCTCTCTGAACTGCTATCAAACTCTTGATCCCGGGAGCGTCAACGTACGACAAAGCGGTTGCGTCTATTATCACACATTGTACCTGGAAAAACACGGAATGCACTCAGTTCTGAGGTCACAATAGTAGTACACCTAATAATAATATACCTACTCATAAAAAATAATATTAAACTGTTTTTTAATTTTTAAATAAACTAATACTAATTGAATAAGAACTGTCTGATGAACTCATATTTTTTTAATACTTCACTGTTAAATTTTATTGCCTTTCGTTTATTTTACTTTTACACTAAACACAATATTGCAAATTACCCGAGCACAACAATAGCGGAGAATTTTAGGTGCGTGAGAGCAGACGTAGACACTAACGCGCATGCGCACTTGTCAGTACCCAGGGAGGAAAAGTTACACTTTCTTCTCTGTACAGCGGGATGAAAACAGAACTTTCGGCGTAGGTAGGAGAAAAAAGGCTTTGTCGCAAAGGCCGCACGCAATTGTTACTCTAGGGCCCTTTAATAAGTGCATGGTTACAATCAAATAAGTACAAATGTAACAGGTTCATTGGTAGTGAAAAGACTGGCGCTCCAAAACACCACTGCGTCCACACCCTGTACAAAAGCTAAAGCATTTGGAATATACAGGGTGTAACTTTTTGGCCATAATAACGTTTTATAAATCGACGAACACGACGGCTGCACGCACGAAAAAGTGTCACGTTCCCCCTGAATAGAGAGGTACGAGGCTAAGCGTTGGCTTGTGACACATTTATCTCTTTTCTCGTGTGACGTCACAGCTAATAGTTCGAATAGTTCTGCTAATGACGTTATCACGTAAAACTGTAATCCGTAAACCGATTTTACAGAAAACCAATTAATTATTTTTTTGTCTAACTACAGAAACTAGTTAGTCCCCCTGTAGTCGAAATTCGACTATAATTAATTGAAATTATAAGTTTGTACACTACTATGATTCTATTGTCAAAGGCTATTTATTATACTTCTCTAATTACAGATTTTGCCAAGACTACACTTTAGACAAATATTAATGAAGACAATATTTAATCTATTCTAAATTTGACCACAGACTATAAGCAATAAGAATAGTTTGATAGTAACCAAATAGTATGCATGCGTGTGTGTGTCAAATACATCGTAGTGTGTGTAATGTTTTTTCTTATTGATTTAATGTATTTTTTATGCATAATTTACAAAAATATTAACATTCTGCACTCCATCGCTATAATCTCTTTAAGTGTGGGAAATATCATACTTCTCCGTCCGCGAAATTTTCGTAAAAAGGGGTACAAAGTTTTTGCTTCACGTATTAATATATAGATAATCTACTGCTACCTATGGTGCTACCTATGGACACAGTCAACTTAACAGCGAGTGGATTGTGGGTTTGTGCAATAAAAGTAATGAGGTCTGTCCATATCAACCTTGTGACTGATACTGGGATCCCATTCGTAGGATTCGCTCTTGGTGAGGTTGTTGTCCTCGTCGTGCGTCACGACCGCCGGCTTCATGTAGCCGATCTTCCGGAATAGCGTCGACCGGAACAGGTTCTTGCTGGCGAAGTTCAAGCCACCGCAGTAGTGGAATATCTTGATGCCCGGCAGCTCTTCTGCCTGGCGACGAAAAAAAAAAATGTTGTTTGCAACTCACACGTGGTAGATGTGAAACCTTCAAAAATTAAAATACAATTATCCTAAATGTCTACGTATATCGTCGCTTGAAAGGCAAACGTGACTAAGCGACAATAACTGCTTTGTACATAAATGATAGGCAATAACCATATTCGATGCGCAAAAAATATATATTTCTAGGTCTATTAAAATCATTTCAATCCTACAGCTAGATTCGTTAAAATATTTTTTTTTTCAAGTATTTCAACTTTAAATTAGTCTACTGTAAAGTTCACGCGTTGTCGCTTAGTCACGTTTGCCTTTCAAGCGACGATTATGTAAAACTTTGTCATTAGTAAATAATAATTGTAAATCATCTTTTATAGTATGAGGTAGCGCCCTCTGTGAACAGATATTTTAACTTCACGTGTAATCCTAAATTAAAATTCACTACAAGAGGTTTCATACACACGTTAGTATTAAAAAATCTCATAGATGGCGCTGTGTTAAATAAAAACACTACACTGAGAACGTATAATGTGTTCTATCTCATTCTCTCGCCGGCTGAATCCTATACATCCATGTGTTTGTGTCTCTATGGACTTATTTTTTCGTTTCATCAAGTTTGAAATCACAACGATTCTAAAGAAGTTTCACTTCAAAAACTATCAGCGGCTTTATTTCGGAAACCGAAATGAGACTTGTGTATCTTTCCTATCTATGGGATCCTTTTTTTTTCAAACGTATTGACTGGTAAAATGCTATGATGTGGTTTAAGCGAAGTTTTTGCAACTTTTACAGGAAAGCCATTTAAAGTTTAAAATTTGGTGGTGGTAGGACCTCTTGTGAGTCCGCGCGGGTAGGTACCACCGCCCTGCCTATTTCCGCCGTGAAGCAGTAATGCGTTTCGGTTTGAAGCGTAGGGCAGCTGTTGTAACTATACCTGAGATTTTAGAACTTATATCTCAAGATGGGTGTCGCATTTACGTCATAGATGTCTATGGGCTTAAAACCAGGTGGGCTGTGAGCTCGTCTACCCATCGAAGCAATAAAAAAAAAAACATTTGCCTTGTTTATTCGTGCGCACATGACTTATGTTGCAAGGCAGATTTTCCTTTTTTTTTACTTGTAATATATTGTGTATCTTTTTAACTTGTAATGTGTATCACGTGCCAAATAAATAAATAAATGAAATAATTCACCCAAATTTGCTATTCACGTGACTGCCATGTCAAGCCCATCGAGATATGTTCAATTGACTAATTCCTCATTAATCACGCAACTTTCACCTATTTAAAAAATTCGATACGCCGTCAAAATCTAATATTAAAAAAAAAAAAAAAAAAACATGCCCGCTGAGTTTCTTGCCAATTCTTCTCAGGACGGAGGCTAATTCTTGTGAATTGGCGGTAGTTCTTTTGACGTTCAACAAGTATGTACTTTCATTTATGTTGAATAAAACTTTTTTGATTTGATTTGATTTGAAAACAAAACACGTCAATGACATTGCCAAAGCGACACGTCGCGCCGCCATCAAAATGTCATCAAACGTAAACACGTAAAATATACCACAAAAGATTTTCAACAATAAATTCTAAAAAGCATATAATGGAAGAATAAAAAAAACTTACAACACAATAAATACATCGATACGTATTTTATTAGTGTAAATACACGTCCACAATTAAAAAGCCGCGATTTAAATCAAACAATAAAAGAATCGGAAGCATTTTTATACCCAACGATGTTTGACCATGTCGAATAAGAAATACCAAATTCACTTTTTTGAACGGCGCTGGCTTTTAGACAAAATCATGAGGATTCTCCCCGACAAACGTTACGCTTACTCGCGCGACTACGAGATGAGCGTCTGCGACGTGATCAAATGGATGATGAGCGTGATGATCAACATCATGCTCATGAGCGCCGTGCAGTTCCTGATGCTCTCCGTGTGGAGGAACAATGATATGGACGAGGCCAGTCGCGGAGTAATCGTATCACGATAAAGGTTATAACATCTAACTTAAATAGATCGGAGGATAATTAAAAACTATATTCAACAAGTCGTCGCGATGTTTCTTTTCTTCATTTTTATTTTATTTTATTTTTTATTGCCCTTGTAGGCAGACGAGCATACGGCCCACCTGATGGTGAGTGGTTACCGTCGCCCATGGACTTCAGCAATGCCAGGAGCAGAGCCAAGCCGCTGCCTACCGCTTAATACTCTCCACAAGCCTCGTTTGAAGAAGGACATGTCATAGCGCTCGGGAAACACCGTAGAGGGGAGCTCATTTCAAAGCCGGATGGTACGATAAAATAGGCGTTGAATTCAAAATTTGCTCCTTTTTTTATTGTTTAGATGGATGGACGAGCTCACATCACACCTATTGTTAAGTGGCCCATAGACATCTACAACGTAAATGCGCCACCCACCTTGAAATATAAGTTCTAAGGTCTCAGTATAGTTACAACGGCTGCCCCACCCTTCAAACCGAAACGCATTACTGCTTCACGGCACAAATAGGCAGGGTGGCGGTAACTACCCGTGCGGACTCAAGAGGTCCCACCACCAGTAATGGTCAACTATTGCAATTGCAATGTATGTATGTTGTTCTTTTCTTTTATCACTACATACTAACATATTTTTTTTTTAAATTCACTGTTACTAACATTAATATGGATTAATATTATTTGAAATAAATGAATTTCATAATTAAATAATAAAATTCCGCAGGTATGTACCTATTTTTCTAGTAAAATACGTACTTAATACAAATTCACGAACCACAGTCAAGATGAAGAGATAAGGTCGTGCCAAAAAATATATCTTTATATGTGTATATATATATTTCTTCTGTGCGTGTGTTTGTCACTGAATTCCTCCTAAACGGCTGGACCGATTTGAATGATTTTTTTTTGTATGCGTTTGGGTGGCGCCCTGGATGGTCTAGATTCATAAATCAGCCCGGCAGATGGCGCTGCAGTCGGTATCTAGGTTAATTTATCTTTGCTAGAAATAGTTTACAAGGCAAAACAACGTTTGCCGCGGGTCAGCTAGCCAAAGACGTAAAGTTTGTCAAACTACTTAACGAGAAATGAAATGCTATTTGGTTCAAACGACAAATTTGCAACTTACAGTAGCCATTTATAGTAGGAGTGAAAAAAATCATGACCTAAAAAACATTCTTCAACTATTTGAAGCTATTTGGGACAACCAATGGTAGTGGTTCGATTACGAACGTTTAACACTTTGAGCGCGAACCGTCGATATATCGACTCTCTATTGATGCGTATAAAGTGCGGAGCGTCGGAATACCGACTACTGCGCAGTTTGATTATCGGTATAAAGTTTTTAATAAGTTCACAACATTTACAAATATATATTTAAAATTATTTAGCTGTGATAAATTTAGCATTGTTTTTTTTTAAGTTACTTTTTTTCTAAGGTACTGTTTTTTAAATCCTTTAGCAATTTCTGAAGAAGCTCAATATTAAAAAGAGTTAGCAACAAAAAAAAAATGTAAAATTTTGATGATTAATAAGATCTCACTTACGGCCCTGTATCTCTTCGTGTCAAGGTACAGATCGGTGTCCAGAACTCTGCCCAGGAGACAGGTGTAGGGTTTCTGGGAGCGGCAGAACAAGGCGCCCACGCTGGCCAGCAGACCCGCACCGAGACTGAATGTCAAGAAGACTTTATGTGATATTACGAACTTGACATTCAAATCAAATCAAATCAAAAAAAAAAATTCAAATTTTTTTTTTTTCTTTTTTTTCCTACCTAAACTGATAGCCTTGAGAGGCTATATCAGCGTAACCTTAACTAGTAGGTGAGCTCACGGGGCTCAAACTGGAGTGATGCTAACACTGACCCTGGCAAGAGCACTGCTTCGCAGAATCTACCACCAGATCGGAAACGCGACCCACTGAGAAGATCCGGCGAGAAACTCAGTGGGCTGTGTCTGTGGGTTAATTTACTCGTCGAGCCCTTCGTCGCAAGCGACGGGTTCGACGAGGACGGTGACCGGTTTATTCAACATAAATGAAAGTACATACTTACTTGTTGAACGTCAAAAAGAACTACCGCTTATTCACAAAAACTAACCTCCGTCCTGAGAAGAACTGGCCAGACACTCAGCGGGCATGTCTTTTTTTTTAAATATTCATTTTTACAATGAGTATTATAAGGTAACAATTATTGCAATATTGAAATGCTGGGAGCGAGCTACTCATTCCCACCATTGGGCTGATAGCTTAAGAAGGGGTTTTTTCTTTCTTTTTTTTTTTATTGCTTAGATGAGTGGACGAGCTCACAGCCCACCTGGCGTTAAGTGGTTACTGGAGCCTACAGACATCTACGACGTAAATGCGCCACCCACCTTGAGGTATAAGTTCTAAGGTCTCAGTATAGTTAGAGGTAACGGGCTCAACTTGAGAGAGTTTGCTAACACTGGCCTTAGCAAGAGCCGTGCTTTGCAAAATCTATCACCGGAATTTATTACTGCCATACACAAGAATAGATGGAGAAAGATCGTGCGTGCGATGGTGATGATACAAAGGCTGATCCACGACCTTGCAGTGAGGAATACGACGCAAGGAGAAGGATGTGTTTTATTAAAGACGGCTCACCCGATATCGATGTTCACGATTAGCGTCACCAGGAAAGTGATCAGCCACACCATGGCGTCCAGCTTACTGAGACCCCAGAATCTGAAAAAGGGCATCTCTAATTGTTCCCATCTCGGTTGTTTATTGACACACGAAACGACCAGACACACAGGTGATTAACACACATTAACCCTTTGAACGCGAACCGTCGATAAATCGACTCTATATTAATGCGTAGAAAGTGCGAAGCGTCGGAATAGCGACTGGTGCGCAGTTTGATTATAGGTATTAGGTATCGACCTGTACGTCCGTGTCTTAGCGCGCGCGTATAACGTAATACCATTTAATAAGTTAATAACAATTTAATAACATATATAAATAAATAGCCATTTAAAATTATTTTGCTGTGAATTGAGAGCATTTTTTTGAAGCTAAAGTTTTTATAAGGTACTAGCTGTCCCGGCAGACTTCGCAGTGCTTCAATTGGTAAATAAAAGACCTAAACTTTTGGATAAAATAAACTTAAAACAAACAAAAGGAATCCGTCCGACGGGGGACACATCAAAGGGAAAACAAAATTATAAATTTTATTTAATTCCGAGCGTTTTCATATTTATCTACCTTTTAAACCTTCTCTGGACTTCCACAAATAATTCAAGACCAAAATTAACCAAATCGGTCCAGCCGTTCTCGAGTTTTAGCGAGACTAACTAACAGCTACCTTATATACCTAGTCAGGTCATAAATTCTGTCACATGTTTAATGTAAAATAATTGAAACAAGTTTATTCATTATGTAACCATTCATATACCAAAATGAACTTAACAAAACATAGATTCTTATGACACTAAAGTTTATTCAAAATGACCTCCGTGATTTTGAATACAGGCCTTCAATCTGCGCGGCCAGTCGTCTATCGCAGCACGAACGAGNACATCTTCCCTCTCGGAAATTATGGAGCTTGACTCAACATCACCTCCAACAGATGACGCGTGATTCATGGCGTCCGATGATAGGATTGGTAAATAATACTCGTAATGATTGCAAAATAACACTCATAGAAACACAAAATAACACTCATAGAAACACAAAATAAATATTTTTTGCAATTAATAAGAAGTCGAATAAATATTTGTGGACTTGCGACTTCACAGTACGAAAGTACACAACGCTATGAAGATCAAAGATGGCTGCGCTCCCTTTATACTTGCTGGCAGCACCTAGCGGCTAAAGATGGAACTAAATTGACTGTCTATGGTTGGACATAGACAAGGAATCTAAGCTAAGTACACAATGCTTCTTCATAATACAATGCTGTATGTTTTCCAAAGGCACATCAATAACATATTTTTAAAACGTTTTATTAGCATTATTTACGCTCCATCATGTTAGTGCAGCTAAATAAAACGATAATTTCATAAAAAATACATTACTAAAAAACCAGCAATGAGACACAAAATCAAAAACAGCTGACGCTCGGGTCAACGAACTCCCGGGCGCGGCGCGGCGCAGACTCGCGCGACCGCATAAAAACTTATTTACAACATTAGTCTAAATAACTCCATCATCAAGGGTGTCATTAGTATTATTGTCTGTCTTCGTTTTCGGAAGCGGTCTCCTAACAACACCTGCTTGTATAGATAAAAACAAGATCCCGTATAACCGCGTGTAACTTGACGTTCCCGTGTCGATCTATAAATAACTAGTACATAACATCTTTACATACCTGGTACTGTATGTACGAGCGCGAAAGACTGGCACAGAAAGGTATGCAGCAGAAGAACGAAGCGAACACGTTACTGGCTCCCTAAAAAAATGGAAATAAATAGGTAAATAACTGGCAACAAATCACGCACGGTTTTCCCCCAAATTATTATAGGATTCCATGTGTTATTTGTACCAGAGACTGACAAAAATATTATATATATGTATACGTTTAAATATAATACATAATAAATAGATAATAAAAAATTCAGACGAAGAGCAAACAAATTTGTTCGTCACACGATACGGCAACACCGAGTTAGTTAAAAACTAAAAAAGATTGTTTTGAATCGTCAAAATGGCTTCGGAATGAAATTTCACCGCTGAGAACACAACTTACTGGTGGTAGGACCTCTTGTGAGGCCGCGCGGGTAGGTACCATCACCCTGCCTATTTCTCCCGTGAAGCAGTAATGCGTTTCGGTTTGAAGGGCGGGGCAGCCGTTGTAGCTATACTGAGACCATAGAACTTAAATCTCAAGGTGGGTGGTGCATTTACGTTGTAGATGTCTATGGGCTCCAGTAACCACTTAATATCAGGTGGTCTGTGAGCTCGTCCACCCAACTAAGCAATAACAAAAAAACTGTCTCATACATTGCGGGTTTAGTTGAACAATAAATTTTCTACCCACATTAGGCAAAAAGTTTCATCCTACTTCAACGTCCCTATCTATACGAGCAGTGGACCGAATACTCACAAGCGCTAATAATTCTTGATTGGCGTCGATCTCGTATTTCTCCTTGGCCGCGAATATTAAGGCCATGGACATCGATATGGTATAGGTCACCATCGTTATGGTGAAGGCGTCCACGGCCACTTGCGGGATCAGCTCGACGGCGGGTACTTGCGGCACCGGAAGGCTGTTTGCGACGAAACGTATCAATAAACGCAGCAATGTACAGCGTTCTTTCACAGTTTGATACAGTTTTATTTTGTCAAGAACAAAAACTATTATAAAAAACACGCTNAGGACTGTATTTTGATACACAACTGCATTCGTTTTTACACCTTTCTCACAAAAATGTACCTCTGTTAAGCCCCAATAAGAAACTCCCAACCATACCATGAGCGAGGATGGAAAATGACCTCGTTGGACACGCGGAATACAGTTGCTCGCTTCTTCACTACTGTGTGCGTACACCTTATCATTTTGTTTGTTGTAGCTCTCTTTTACGGTAAAAATTTTTTCATCCGGAAAAAGAATTTCCCGATATTTTTTCCCCGCGTACCGCTTCAACAAAGCGCGGCATCTCTTCAGTCTCAGGTCCATTAGACGAGCTTTCAAACGATGTCCTGTTTTTCTTCGATATGCCCGAAGCCCTAAGTCTTCATATAACACCCTTTTCACCGTGGATCTGCTTAACCCCATCTGAAGGGCCAACAGTTTCTGCTTTCTGCTGCTTACGTTTGGGATTTCTTTGAATTCGCGCCTTCACAGCTTTTATCACTGCTGGAGTCCTAACAGACCGAGGGCGACCACTTCTTGAGCTGTCATCTACACTAGAGTCTTCATTGTATCGTTTGATGGTACGATAAACGAATCTTTTGGTTATATTAAAATTTTTCAGTATGTTAAAAATTTGAATTGGCGCGTAAACGCAACGATGCAACGCAATAACTGCAACACGGTCTTCTTTAAGCGTCCACTCCATATTTAAAAATGAGTAAAGTTCTAAAAGTATACATTTTTATTTTCATGAACAATTCGAAATCCGAATTCAATAAACTTTTTTGCGGCCAGCATTCTAAAAGAAAAGTTTTTACTGTGTGACAATACTTATAACTTGACTAGGTATACAGTCAAACCTGGATAAGAGAGAGTTCAAGGGAGCACAATCTCATTCTCGCTTAAAGAGGTTTCTCACTAACCCGAGTTTCTCGCTAATGCACCCTCTGAATTTTATTTCGCGATTTTCCGGATTCAAACGCATTCACTATTTTAAGTTTATCACTTAATGACAGTATTTTAATTTTCCGTTTTGACATGATGCAGAACAGAACTTTTCTTCGCAATTGATTAATGATAAACTGAGTAAGTCTGACAAACAGGACGGTACATAGGCACTCGTGTCCATTCGAAAAGAAAGCGATAAAATAACAACGTTATTTAGTTCCACGAAATAGAATAGGTTCAATATTGATGAGAAAACAATTCAAAAACAATGGTAGAAAGTTCCACAAAAGTTAACAATGAGTCATAAAATAACAGATGTTAAACTAGTAATTTGTTTTTTCATTTGTTCCTCCTAAATAATATAAATAAATAAAGCTCGACTCTCCCTTATAGAGGTATAGATAAGTAGCAGTCTCACTTACGGAGGTCTATGAGGGAAAAACGACTCTCTCTTACAGAGGTTTCTGTTTCTCTCTAATAGAGGTTTTGGGAGCTTAAAATGACGGGTCCTGGCTAATACTCTCACTTATAGAGTTTTCTCACTTATCCAGTTCTCAGTTATCCAGGTTTGACTGTATATAGATATAATTAAAAAAAAAGAAAATATATCGTTTGAATGAGATACGTACTTCGTAAGCTCCTTCATCTGCATGAACATTCCCTTGAGCGAGACCACGATTATGCCGGCCAGCACGCACCGAGGGAGGTCCTCGAAGAATGGTCCGATCCACAGCAGCACGCAGAGGATGAGGGACGCACTCACGACTGACGTCACTCCCGTCTTGCTGCCCGCCTGGGGGAGGGACAGACCAGTGTCTGTGTCAAACACATTACATACGCTACCCACGTAGTGTGTGTAATGTGTTTTTGATTGATTTAATGTATTTTCTTAATTAAAGAAAATATTAGCATTCAGCATTCCTTCTCTATATTCTCTATAAGTGTGGGTAATTTCATGCTCCTCCGTCCGCGCAATTTTCGTAAAAAGGGATACAAAGTTTTTGCTTCACGTATTAAGATACCGGGTGTTAGGAGACCGCTTCCGAAAACGAAGACAGTCGATAGTACTAATGACACCTTTGATGATGGGACGAAAAAAAATAATGGATTTTTATTAAAAAAAAATATTACGGTTTTACATAACAATAAAACCGATATTATGTGCCGAGAAGGAAAACATACAGCATTGTATTATGAAGAAGCATTGTGTACTTAGCTTAGATTCCTTGTCTATGTCCAACCATAGACAGTCAATTTAGTTCCATCTTTAGCCGCTAGGTGCTGCCAGCAAGTATAAAGGGAGCGCAGCCATCTTTGATCTTCATAGTCTTCACCAGGAAGAACTTCCTGCAATGCTGTATGTTTTCCTTCTCGGCACATAATATCGGTTTTATTGTTATGTAANCCACTTGCGGGATCAGCTCGACGGCGGGTACTTGCGGCACCGGAAGGCTGTTTGCGACGAAACGTATCAATAAACGCAGCAATGTACAGCGTTCTTTCACAGTTTGATACAGTTTTATTTTGTCAAGAACAAAAACTATTATAAAAAACACGCTTTACATAAAATTCAACTAAAAATAGAAAATAAATTTTAATAAATTTAAATTGAAAATAGTGTAAGATAAATTTAATTTAAAAAAAAAGCGTGGGATGCTTTTTAAGATATTATTAAAATAATAATTCTTCTACTGATATCTGTCAGAAAAATATTTATAACTAATAACACCATGCATGTTTTTTTAAACTATTATTTTTAAAATTATTAAGTACTATAACATCAATTCCCGCCTTATCGACTAAATATAGGTAACAATTATATTAATTGGCAAAAATCTTATTTTGCAAATTGAATAATAGCATAATCTTATCAAATTAGTGTAATGTCATCGGTCCTCGATAAATCTACAAAGTTTGAATGAAATCTGGCCGTTTAAAGTGGGTCAAAATCGCGTCTAAAGGAGTCAGTTACAAACATACAAACATACATACAAGCGAAGCTAATATAAAGCGTGTAATAAAGACAAATTTCATTTCAGGATTCTTAAAAATAGCTTCCGTTGTACTGTTAAGACTGAGACCGAACAACTCATATCTCAAGGTGGGTGTTGGCATTTACGTTGTAGATGTCCATGGGCTCCGGACTGTCCATTACTGGAGCCCATAGACATCTACAACATAAATGCGCCACTCACCTTGAGATATAAGTTCTAAGATCTCAGTATAGTTATAACGGCTGCCCCAACCTTCAAACCGAAACGCATTACTGCTTCACGGCAGAAATAGGCAGGGCGGTGGTACCTACCCGCGCGGACTCTCAAAAGGTCCTACCACCAGTAATAAATAATAACAAGACTCACCCGGTCGGTATATGTCCGACCAAACTGATGCCGAATTGCTCCTTCAGCCCCCCGAACTTGGAGACCAACGTGCCGACGACGATGGCCAATAGCTCTACAGGAACTGGCACTCTACTGCGCTTACTCACCCACGGCTGAAATACAACCGTGAGCTTAGATGATCAAGATTTTTTTCTTGCTTAGATGAGTGGACGAGCTCACAGCCTACCTGGTGCTAGAAGTCTATAACGTAAATGCCACCACCCACCACGAGACATGAGCTTTAAGGTCTCATTTTTAACAGTACAACGGCTGCCCCGCCCTTCGAATCGAAACGCATTGCTGTTTTATGGCAGAAATAGGCAGGGTGGTGGTACCTACCCGCGCGGACTCCGCGGAAGCCGCTGTCTATCGCTTAATACTCTCCACAAGCCTCGTTTGAAGAAGGACATGTCATAGCGCTCGGGAAACACCGTGGAGGGGAGCTCATTCCATAGCCGGATGGTACGTGGCACTAGGAGTCCCGCGGGGTATGTGGGACATGACGGTCAGTAAAAGTCGGGAGTGGACCGCGGGCTCAAGGACATATCTTACCGACTCACCTTAAGGAGTTCATTGTTCAAAGCTATGACGACACAAGTGATGAGCGATATCACGAACGCAGCCCAGTTCAGGTTCGGAAGATTTTTCACCACCTCGACTATTGTCTGGAACCAAACAGTTTTATCACCTTTAATAAATAATGATTTTAAAAAAACTAACAAAATACGCTTTTATAGAAAATCCAACTAAAAAATAGAAAATAAATTTTAATAAATTTAAATTTAAAATAGCGTTAGAAAAAATGATTTTACTGTAAAAAAGCGTGGGGTGCTTTTCAGGATATTATGACAATAGCCCTTCTACTCATATCTGTTCATAAAATATTTATAACTACTGACACCATGCATTTATTTTTCATTTTTTTAGTTGAATTTCAATTTTTTTTATTTTCATTTTAATATTGAATTGTCATCGGTCCTTAAGAAGTATACCAAATTCGAGTTAATCCAACGTTTTGAAGGGGGTCAAAATCATGTTTAAATATTCCGTTACATACTACCGTACTAACACATACATACGTCTAAAGCTAATAAAAGCGTATTAAAATCAAAAGGATCCATTAGCATATAAATCTTAATAAAAATACACTAAATAGATAGATATAATATATGAAAAAAGAAATATGGAAATATTTATAGTCTTCTAATAGTGACAATTTCTCTGGTATTAAAAAGTCATAGACATAATTGGTTTGCCTTACAGACAAAAACGCACAAAAAAGATCTTATAATAAATCTGAATCAGTCTTTTGGTCTCATCTGGTAATAGAGTAGGTACTTTAATTGTCTACTCACAAAGACGACTTTATAGTTCCCGGACGTCTTCCCTATCTTGACCCCAAACAGGTCCTTCAGCTGAGAGGCGACGACTTGGAATGAGGCGGCAGTCGTGAATCCTGACACCAAGGAATCTGACAGCAAAGTGGATACTGCACCGAGACGAAACATCCACATCACGATCTAAATGAAAGGTATAGCTTTATTTATTTATTTTTTATTGCTTAGATGGGTGGACGAGCTCAGCCACACAAGTGGTTACTGGAGCCCACAAACATCTATAACTTAAATGCGCCACCCACCTTGAGATATCTTCTAAGGTCTCAAGTATAGTTACAACGGCTGCCCCGCCCTTCAAACCGAAACGCATTACTGCTTCAAGGCAGAAATAGGCGGGGTGGTGGTACCTACCCGTGGGGACTCACAAGAGGTTTTACCATCAGTAATAGTGCTAATGGTAGGACGTATTAGAGACATTAGTGGCGCGAAATTGGAGAGACTATATCCAGCAAGGACAGGGAAAGGTGGAAGAGGATAGAGAAGGCTTTTACCTAAGGGGCCACATAACAAAGAAAAAATTGAAAATAACTAGTTTATAATCTGATATATAATGGCTTTGTTAAGTGGAAATAAAGCTATAATCATAATGACCAGCAATTGGCAGCACGCACGGATGGGAACCAATATCCTGCTGTTCATTGTAGCGTATCAATGTCAGAGGAAATACAGTGCTAACATTCTTATCTCTCTTTTCTCTTTCGATTTCCGCATCAACAGAACGTAATTCTGCACAGAAACTCAATAAGCCTTAAAATCATAGTGACCCTAGTGATTTTTGTTCGATTCTAGTCCTCAATGTTCACAGACTTAGTCCGGAAACGAAGTTAATGTAAAGATCACGCAAATCTTTGTGATTGCAATCTAAAATCCTTAATTTAGATATTTTATGCGACCGTTTTTGGGCAAAGAATAAAACATTAGTCGCGATTTTTCGCAGAACATAGGTCCAATCTTGATAGCTTTGTTGTCGAACATTATAATTATGATGAATTTAAGCTCTGGTGTGTGTTAAGCCGCAAAATCTCCGGGACATTTGTTCGGTGGGAAAAAAGTAGAAGAGAGTTGAAAGAGAATAGGGGAGAGTTTTTATTTCGGTCTTATGTCTTATACTAGTGCTGATAGGAATGTGATATTTTAATTTCACTATCTCCAAGTGCTCCAATTAGTCTGTTACCCCTACTAGTTACGATCTTAATTAGGAAAAAACCCTCGTAGGAGATGAAACCAATAATATTCAACTTACTTGATACATGCCAACGCAGAGGCAAACGACGCTTACAACTTGTATGGGTGTGTATTCTATACCAGTTTCAGGCGCTGTGGATTATACCAAGAATAAAGTTATTTAAATTAAATAGCACGTTTATCGTATCCTTCCAGAACTTTCGAAAAGATTCCGCAATGTAAGACGAACAACAGTCGGGGGTCAATGACACACCGTTACCGATTAGCTTGGCGTTTGTTAGCACCGCGCGATAGATAATTTTTAATTGTGTTCCATTGCGTTTAACATATAACATGGTCTTTGTCGGCAGATTTGATATCTTTTTTTATTTCTTATATGGGTGGACGAGCTCACAGCCCACCTGGTGTTAAGTGGTTACTGGAGCCCATAGACATCTACAACGTAAATGCGCCACACATCTTGAGATATAAGTTCTAAGGTCTCAAGTGTAGTTACAACGTATTCCCCACCCTTCAAACCGAAACGCATTAGTGCTTTACGGCAGAAATAGGCGGGGTGGTGGTACCTACCCGCGCGGACTCACAAGAGGTCCTACCACCAGTAAATATCTGCCTGGGTTCATTGAACTATTTTCACTTCTGCATCAACCGTACGTATTAAAACAGGAAATATTTTTATTATAAATGGGCCATAAGATTATGCACTAATGTACCGACAGGACAAGTTGTGCTATCCCGAACTGCGCATGCGCGATCTTTTAGGTAGCTAATTTAACTCAACTTCTATTAAGTTTTATGCTCAACACCAATGTTTTAAAACAGAACGTATTGTTTCCTTGCTGCTTGGGCGTATTGAAAGCTCACAGGGGTATGACATGTCCTTCTTCAAACGAGGTTAGTGGAAATTATTTAACGGTAGGCAGCGGCTTGGATCTGCCCCTGGCGTTGCTGACGTCCATGGAGGACGGTTACCACTCACCATCAGATGGTCATGCTCGTCTGCTTACTGGGGAAAATAAAAAAAGTCTA
This sequence comes from Bombyx mandarina, assembly GCF_003987935.1. The sequence continues at coordinate 635,309 of NW_021011477.1, forward strand.
TCGTATAACGCCCACCCTTCAAACCGAAACGCATTACTGCTTCACGACCGAACTAGGCGGGTAGGTACCACCACCCGTACCTACCCGTGCGGACTCACAAGACGTCCTACCACCAGTATAAGTAGTAATAATATAAGCAGTAGCACGAGTATATGTAATAATAATTTCCCGCAGATACTTTTTATAATTTAATCGATGTCCACGGGCGACGGTTTCAAGACACCATTAGAGTGATGGCATCGGTACCTGCGAGGGCAATTGAGCAGATTTACCTGTACTACCATTCGTGCTGTTCCCATGGGTCACGTCTAGAACGGTAGCGTGCTGTGTCACAACCTGGAACGAATGATATAAGAGAGTGAGAGAGAGAGAGAGTAAGCTTTATTGTACACAAAATAACGATAACAATGCGAAACATTAAATACAAAAAAGTACAATTGGTGGTCTTTCAGACGACCATTAGGTGGACAAGAATCATTAGGAGACAAATAACTATAATACTTTAACTTTAGAATATATTAATGCGAACTAATTAACCATTGATATACATACGGAATTTACATTTGTTTTATAATCTATATATTAATACGTGAAGCAAAACTTTGTACCCCTTTTTACGAAAATTGCGAGGACGGAGGAGTATGAAATTTCTCATACTTATAGAGAATATAGAGAAGGAATGCAGAACGTTAAATAAAATTTTTTTAAATTATGCATAAAAATACATTAAATCAATAAAAAAAACATTACACACTACCATGTATTTGACACACAAACACATGCTTAATATTTGTTTATTGTCAGACTTTTCTTATTGCTTATAGTCTGTGGTCAAATTTAGAATAGATTAAATAATTGTTTGTCTTTAATAATATTTGCTAAAGTGTAGTCTTAGCGAAATCTATGATTATGGAAGAAATAGTCTTTCACAATAGAATCATAATAGTGTACAAACTTATAATTTCAATTAATTATAGTCGAATTTCGACTACCGGGGCATAGCTAGTATAGTAATAATTTATAATAATAATAATAGCCTAATAACTCATAGGTACTGTATGTTACTTGGCCAAAAGCCCGTATATACAGTTCTGCCGGCTCTGTCGATAGACTGGGCTGAGAAAGGGGAAATCTAGAAAAATAATAATAATAATTGGGAGCAAATCACGCACGGTCATCCGGCCCAATTTAGGATTATGGGTACCAGAGACTGACAATCATACTTATAAACGTTTAAATATGTACGGATAATAAAACTCAGTCAAAGAGCAAACAAATATGTTCATCACCCAATCTTTGCCCGATGTGGGAATCGAACCCACGACCCCTTGACGCAACCGTTAAGGGCGCTAACTATTGCATCACCAAGTCAGTCAGTTTTTTTTATATATTTTTTATTGCCTTTATAGGCAGACGAGCATACGGCCCACCTGATGGTATGTGGTCACTGTCGCTCATGGACGTCAGCAATGCTAGGGGCAGAGCCAAGCCGCTGCCTACCAAGCTTTTTTTACTGGAAGGTATGTTTAAAACAGCACAACGATTATTACGAAGATCCAAGTGATATTCGAATTTTCTGACACTCGCTCTTTTTAAAACAATCGCAAGATAACCACAATTCAATTTTAGCAGTTAACATAGGCCCTATTAACTTTGTCAAATACCTCAACAATCAAACATCCGACCCAATAAGCCGACTTTAAAAAAAAACCTGTAAAACTCAAATTTAATATTACCTTTCCAGCCATCAAGCAAGCGACCGCGAATGTTCCCATGGAAATGTGAGGGGAGGTACCGAATATAACGTAGATTAGCACCGGGAAAAATGCCATGTACAATCCAACTATCGGTGGTACTTCTGATAGCAACGCGTACGCCATACCTGGAAACGATATGAAGGTTCCTTTAAATGTTTTAGCAACGACAGAATCCAGAACCGCACTAATGTAGAATTAATTCTGTGAAAAATGTCATGTGTCAATGCGGGAGTGGACTATTACAAGCTCTTGTTTAGTCTCGGTTTCAACAGATCTGGGCTTATCGCATGCGCACGACTTTGGTGAGGTTCTGTCGCGAAATTATCAGCAATGGTCTCTATAAACCGGTCTGTTTACAAGCACATCTTTCCTCAAGAGAACTCTCTCCAAGCAAGCATGGAGAAAGGTCTCTCTTCTGTAATCGTTTCTGTTTTCGAGTCAGAGGTAAGTTCTACAGTCTTTCGTCAGGATATATTGTGATCACGGATGGGTCGCCACTAAGGGTAGTAGACAGGGGTCTACGTTTGACGCAAGCGGTCCAGTTCATAGGTAGGATAACTGTTATTCTAATACTAGTGAAACTCAGAGCTCTTAATTCAAAATGGAGGATAGCATTCATCTTGTGACGACAATGGGCTACAGTAGCCTATGAATCAGAGGGTGATATATACTATTTCACAATCCAGAAAAATCGTGACTTAACCTAAGTTACTTGGTAATTAAATCATAAGTTACTTTTACCACGCGGCCAAGGTCGACTGAAGGTAAACAGAATTCTTTGGTTCAACTAGGAAATATAATTTTCTAAGTAAGTTACGCTTTTTTCCCTGTCTATTCATAGGCCCAACCTAAGAAAATTTGCCAACTTTAGCCTGCGAAGCACCGCCCTAGCTAGTGCTTCGCAGAATCTACCAGCGGATTAGAATGCGGTCCATTGAGGAAATCCGAGAAACTCAGTGGGCTCTGTCTGTGGGTTTAAGCTACGTTACCTTGAGGTATGTGCATAACAGCGGTGGTAGCTCCAGCGACCAAATCCCCAACGAGATACTCTTTAGTTTTGTATTTCGGCAGCCATCTGATCAGCGGCACTGAATTGAGGAGGCATTCACCGATGCCGCAACTGTTGACCAGTTTTTTGCAGCGGTGACCCACTGGAACACGAAATCAAATTATATTGACCTACCGTACTGTTTAAATAAATAAATAAACTGATATTAGAATAGCAAGAACAATATCACGAGTTCGCTAAGGAATAGATAAGAAATATTTTATATTTGGTAATAATAATTGTCGAGGAAATAAATAAATAAATAAATAAATAAACAATAGAAGTAGAAATAGAATTGTCGAGTAACAATAGAAGTTAGATATCAATGACTTAAGTGTAGTTGGCGTGAGAGTGAGAGATAGATTCCTACTAGGCACCCGCTCTCCTTGATACTTAAATGAAGCGTTTTTACAACAAATTTTATTGCAGAATAAGTCTTATATAATATATTTTACAACACAAAACATTCTACTCAGGCTTAACCTCCCCCATGGGTCTAACTAGAACCGTGTCATTTTTTGATTAAAGGAAATATGTACCCAGTTGATATTAGATATTAGAGGGTAGGTAGCATAATATTAAAATGTCGAATTACCATGATAATTGTTTTTTATACAAAATATTCGATACTTCGGAAATAATCACGCGGAAATAATATAGTAGTTTTAATTATATCCGGGACCCGCAAAAATCGAGCGCAGTAGGTAATAAATAATTAAACTAATATCTAGAACTAATTTTATAAGTTCAGTAGCTTACGTGGTCTATCAGGAACTTGGTAATCGGCGTCCTTGTTGAGCGCATCTTGCTGGTAGACCCGTCTGATGACGTTGAACTGCTGACTGGGACGAGAGCTGAGCCTGATGGTAGAAAGAGACAAAAACCTAGTTATTATCCAGTATAACCTTAAAGCAGCCTTTCCCAAAGTGGGCGATAACGCCCCCCTGTGGGCGCTGCAGGCCTAAAGGGGGGCGGTAACAGATCCAGAAAAAAATGGGAGCGTTGTGTTGCTTGGGAGGTGATTTGTAATTTTATCTAAGAGGACTCTTAGAAACCGACTAAACTCTCACTATAGTGGTTTTTAGGTATGTGAAAAAATGGGGGCGATGAAAAATAATTTATTATCAAAGTGGGCAGTAGACAAAATAAGTTTGGGAACCCCTGCCTTAAAGGAACATGATTGGTATGGTTGATTATCTATAGGGTAGGATGTGATTTGACTGCGCAGGAATTGGTAGAATGTGTTGCCTTGTCCTATTGTAAAACACTTCGGTTTGAGGAGTAGGAAACCTGTATTGGCCTCGGGACTGCTAGGCACCAAGTAACCCATGTCCTAATCAGTTCATCTACAACAATGATCCCAGGGTTCCGTACTTTAATAATAAATGGTTCGCCACACAGAAATTCGGAACCAATTTCCTTTTTTCTTGTAATTAATTTCTTCGTTAATTCCAATTTCGCCGATTTTACTTACTAGACGACAAATACGCTATAACACATTAGCAGGCACATATTATTAAAAGAATTCTAGTTATTTGTAGCTTCGCACGGTTTTAGTTAGAAAATTCATACACACGTAACGGGAACCGATTATATTTGTAGATTCTGTGGAAGATCTTATTCCAGCTTGGAAAGACGGTCACCAGAAGAAATTGAATTGCTTTAATTCTTAAATTCTATTTATTCATCAAAAATGTTACCCCTCAGAACTTGACGTTTTTAATACCAAAGTTTTGGATATCATTTTCTTGCCAATAGAAAACAGGTCGTCGACCTCATTTCATATTGACATCTCATTGACAGGATCTACGTACGTGATAAGTTGTATCGATATGACTTATCAAATGTTTCGTGTCGAAATATTTATTTAGGTAATCTAAAAGCGCCATCTTGTATCCGTTGAGTATATTAGGATAATATTTAGAGAATTTAAAATTACATTAATAATATGTTACAAATAAGTAATATTTAAAATTGAAAAAAACATTTTTTTGAATTATTCTGGAATGTTGTTTGATTGAGTATTTTTTGGGTCAATGATATATAATGAAACGTATGTTCTCAGCAAGTTAGTGGAGGTAGAGATAGTGTTTAGTCATAGATAATACACATAAAAAAACTCCGTCGTTCAACAAGTCCAAACTTCAATTATAAAGAACACAGAAGAGACAGGCGGGGGCAAGGAGCATAGATAATACACATAAATGCCAGGAGCGCATCACTACTATGGCCTCGCTCCGATTTCGATCCCCCCCCCCCCTACCTAATCGTTGGTAGACTGCTATTCCAACTACGCACGGACGGGTACAAGAGCTCACGGGCTCAACCTGAGAGAATTTGCTAACACTAGCCCTAGCAAGAGCAGTGCTTCGCTGACTCTACCACCGGATCGTAATCGCAGTCCTTTGGGAGGACCCGGCGAAAAACTCAGTGGCCTGTGCTAGTCCAGTTTGCAAGGGAAGGACGATCGGTTCTTGAAGAGCCTAAAATCACTGAGGATGGATCTGGGGGATCCGACAAGACATCTCACTCCGGTCACAAAGGACGAAACGTGGCGCCACGAAAGGCCCTATGTAATTTCTGATGCTCAGCGGATTGAAAATTGTTTTCCTTTTCCAATAAGGTACTTTTTGGTTTGGCTTCGATTTACTTTACACTAAAAACACGAATTCTCCACGTGTTACTACAACAAGCCGGCTGATATCTTTCGTAATGGCTCCTTCAGAACCTCACGAGATAACACAACTATTATATTATTATTTAGATAGCTAATTATTAAAGGGTAATTCATTCTCCATTTATATCTGAATATTATAAAAAATAATTTTCGTGTCTTCGTTTTCATTTACCCGATAGAGCTGAGAATTTAGATTGTTACTTTTGACACTTTAAGAGAGGTTTTTTGAACGTCATTGTCATCAGGAGCTGGCGCGCGAGTGGTATCAGATTTTAATAAATCTGATATATTTACACGTAATTGAACAGTCAACTTTCGTAATAAAAAATATTATTTCTGATTTCATATTATTGGAAATAAATAAAAAATGTTCGCTTCATAAAGATTTTAAAATATCTCCTTAAAGACTTCGTGTATGATAAGAGATTGATAAGTTTGCGATAACCTTTTTGTTAAGAGAGTAATTTGCTTAATTACAATTTTTCTTACGGCGTCTTTTTCATTGCTTTTGGCCCACCTGACGGTGAGTGGTTACCGTCACTCATGGACTTCAGCAATGCAAGGGGTACAGCCAAGCCTCTGTCTACCGCTTAGTATTCTCAGCAAAGCCCGTTTGAAGAAAGACATGTGATAGCGCTTAGGAATCACCGAGGAGGGAAGTTCATTCCAGTTGCACAAGCGAGAAAGCTTACAGCCCTAGCTTATCGTCAAGCGAGGAGAATTACCAACTCGCTGACCCTGCAAAGGACTTTTCTGAAACCTCGCTGGAGGATGTAGAGTGAAATAGCGCTCGGCCATCATAAACTCTTTTGGTACGCGGAAAAATATCTTTGCAATCAGTGAATCAAACAGAAAAACTCGCCAATAATCCTCACTGTTATCCGAATCTTGCAATAAAGGCTCCTTCTCACTGCGGCATTTGTTTTCGTTTTCGTAAACCAGAAATGTCTTTTTTATACGCATCTTTACCGCGACACACACGTGTGAAATGTCCAAAACAATTGTTCGTAACACTACTTACTACTCATCGGCTGAAACTTTGAATTAATCGGTCGATTTTGGTTCATCACGTCACTAAGTTGTAAGGGAAAATTCGTAAGGCAATGTAACAACTGTTATTGTAACCGTATACATAACAGAAAAATCGTCAGTAGTTTGCCAGCGGAGAATACCGAACGCATATACCACGACTTTTGTTTAAGCCTTACATAAACATCTCCAATGCAAAGGCAGCACGTACTCGTTATCATTCCAATGACCGCATTTAAAGTCCTCGTTTGGCAGTAACTGAATTACGCAATAGAATCGGGACTGGCGTTGATTTGGAAGGCCCTCATCTGTCGAAAGAATCGACCCACGAATAGGGTTCATCATGGTGAATGGTTTCCGCTGCCGACCGCTGAGGAATCTTCAAATCTCGTCCGAAGGAAAACCTGTCATACTTGGGAAACGCAATAGAGTGGAGTTTTTTTTTTCTACCTAAGCTGATGGTCTAGAGAGACCATATATGCGTAACCTTAACTAGTAGGTGAGCTCACGGGGCTCAAATCTGACAATGTTGCTAACACTGGCCCTAGCAAGAGCCCTGCTTCGCAGAATCTACCACCGGATCGGTAACGCGACCTACTGAGAAGATCCAGCGTGAATCTCAGTGGGCTAGCGTGGAGTTTATCCCAAAGTGATGCTTTTAAAGACACTGTGAACGCAGTTGCAATGGCGATTGATGCGATGGTAACAAAAAGGTACAGGGATCATCTCAAATAGTTTCTGATAACAATTCCTATGGAACACATCGTGAAAACACAAAGAAAGGACTGAACTTCTTCTGTCCACGCAGAAGTTCAGCAGAAGGCAAATCGAATGCTCCTTTTCTATATGAAGTCAGATGGAAGAAGTTGCTGGTACTTATGTGCTATGCGCAAAAGTATTTTTTCGGGATGTTGAATCAAACGAAGATTTCATAATGGTCAAATTATCGAAACCTTAAAAAAAATGGACATAGCACATAATGGTTCGGTTTTCCTCCCGATTTCGAACGACCTGTGAGTACATAGGCACTCTTAAATCATAGCACGGTCGGCGGTGGACCAATCTGCTTCACTAACAACCGAAAATCACGCAAATGACTCGACATAATTGCCGAAGACCAGACTTTCCGAGTCGACTGAAACCGTGAAAGTGGCCTTGCGCTCGCGACTTGTTCTCTATCGCATGCTATCATCAAATTCATTCATACAGACACAGAAACACAATTATTCACAAACGTGTATCGCGATTTCGTCTAGCACAACTGTGTTTTTTGCACTGAAACAGTTCGAACCAAAACCGATCGAATACATTCACTTCACTGTAACACGTTAGTGGTTAAATGTTCTATTGTGATAACGTGCTGTTAACAATACGGTTAGAGTTTAACTGGCGTTGACCAACGGACCGACAAGCGATAACGAAACGTCACGGACGGACGAACGATTACTGATTTAATATAATAAAAGTTTATACAAAATAATAATAATTACATGAGGATGTTTGTTTCTTAATTTGCAATTAGATGAACGGGAATACCATATTGTTATTTGTGGATATCTGGTAAATGTTTACTGATGAATCAATTTTAATTTGTGAATTATTTACTGGCGGCAGGACGTCTTGTGAGTCCGCACGGGTAGGTACCATGCCTATTTTTGCCGTAAAGCAGCAATGTGTTTCGGTTTAAAGGGTGGAGCAGCCGTTGTAACTATACTGAGACCTTAAAACTCATATCTCAAGGCGGGCATTTACGTTGTAGATGTCTATGGGATCCGGTGCCCACTTAACACCAGGTGGGTTGAGAATTCGTCCATCCATCTAAGCAATCTGGCGATGCATGTAGACAGTTGTGATCCTGTCCATCGCCAAACACGACGAAACTCTTAGCGCTCCACAAATACCATTCATTGCATGGGCTTAAACGTCTCTGAGAGAAATTAAAGCCCGGATGAGAAAAGAGGGTTGGCGTCGGTATGCCTTCTACCCAGAGTTGAAAATATAAGCCCGAGCAACGAGCAGCGGTCAACTAGCCCGGACTAGGGCTTCAGTAGCCCAGAGGAACTAAATCGCTTCTGAAATTCTGCTGCGGAAGGACGCGGGAAGCCACCACTAGCAATTTTCCCACGAAAACTTTTACGTATGTATTCCTTAAAGGTCCCGACCCACAGCACTGAGGAACACGACGCACGGAGGAGAAGGAGATAAGTTTCTGGTTGTAGACAGATTCGATTCTATGTTTAAAATGGCGTGGAAATCGTCAATAACACGTAAAGAGATGCAACTGTATCTCTTCGTTCGGATGAAACGAAGGCTAGTATTGGGTTCGAGGTATTAAGTTACAAGGCGATTAGGCGTTTTGTATAAAATGGTCGTCTAAAAATTCTCTATCCTCATCACTGCGCCACATCAAGCACGACCCGGTACAGTTCGTTCCGAGATATGGCATGGACACCTCTATATTATAGATAATAATATTATCAAAGCACACATGGTCATTTGGTCCCAGACTACGGCGATTACTCCCTGTACCACGGTCAGAGACTGATTTACATACTTATACGCGTTTAATGTTAAGCCATCAAAGTTTTTTTAATTGCTTAGATGGTTGGACGATAGCTAGTGGTAGGACCTCTTGTGAGTCCGCGCGGGTAGGTACAACCGCCTTGCCTATTTCTCCCGTGAAGCAGTAATGTGTTTCAGTTTGAAGGGCGGGGCACCCGTTGTAACTATACTTGAGACCTTAGAACTTATATCTCAAGGTGGGTGGCGCATTTACGTTGTAGATGTCTATGGGCTCCAGTAAACACTTAACACCAGGTAGGCTGTGAGCTCGTCCACCCATCTAAGTAATAAAAAAAAAAGACCTGGATGTGGCCATCTGGTGTCAAGTGGTTATCTGACTATGGAGACATGCACAACGTAAATGCCATTATTGTTGCCTCATCCTTCAAATCGAAACGCGTTACTGCTTCACGTCAGAAATAGGCAGGGTGGTGGTACCTACCCGTGCGGACTCACAAGACGTCCTGCCACCAGTAATTACGCAAATTATAACTTTGCGGGTTTGATTTTTATTACACGACCGCTGTCCCGGCAGACTTCGTAGTGCCTCAATCGACAAATAAAAGATCTAAACTTTTGTATAAAATAAACTTAAAACAAACAAAAGGAATCCGTCCGACGGGGGAGACATTAAAGCAAAAACAAAATTGTTATTTTTATTAAATTCCGAGCATTTTCATATCTATCAACCTTTTAAACCTTCTCTGGACTTCCACAAATAATTCAAGACCAAATTTAACGAGACTAACGAACAGAAATTCATTTTTATATAAATATAGATATATAAAGCTTCGTCGTGGAAGTCAATCGTGAACATTTGGTAGGTACTTTTTTCATTAGAAAATTTGGCACCCGCCTGCGGGATTCGAACACCGTTGCATCGCTAGATACGAATGCACCGGGCGTGTTATCCTTTAAGCCACGACGAACTAAAAATTTTGACGTTATGAATACGTTATTAGTTTTACGTGTGTTACAGTGTTCACAGTCGTGTTACCACGAAAAGTATTACTGCGAAACAGTAACATGACTACTGTTACTCTACAAATAAGACCTATACTATAATTTTAATTTCGGTGATGTCCTTGGACTCCTATATCTTAATCTGATGGGCTATGAGAACGTTCACCTGCTAATGCAACAAACAATTGGTCTAAAGCCGAGCACACTACTTAGTGAAGAACGGAAAAAATAAATGAAATAAAAAATTCCTAGTGGCCGAGTGATTGTAGGTTTGGCCTTCGTATTACTACAGTTCAGCTCAATTTAGATTTAGTAATATTCATTTCGTAGTATTTTTCGCGAATTAAAAAATAAATTTTACGGTTTAATCTTGTGGTTTTTTAACACTAAATATAGCATAACGGGTCAAATGACCCATTTTGAACTTTTGCATTGAAAATATTTACTAAATTTATATTAATATTTAATAACAATCACGCCACGTTAACTGGTCCCGTGATAAGTTCGTAAAGAACTTGTGTTACAGGTACCAGATAACGGATATAAATGTAAGATTTTTATTATACACATACATATATTTAATATACATCCATAACCCTGGAAAAGACATTTATATTTATCATACAAATATCTTCCCTTGGCGGGATTCNTTCGTAAAGAACTTGTGTTACAGGTACCAGATAACGGATATAAATGTAAGATTTTTATTATACACATACATATATTTAATATACATCCATAACCCTGGAAAAGACATTTATATTTATCATACAAATATCTTCCCTTGGCGGGATTCGAACCCGCGACCCCCTTGTGTAGTGACCATGTCACTTACCACTACACCAGACGGCCGTTACAAATGCAAGTATCATCTTGCTTTTGCAAATTTGACTTCATTAATTTTTCTTACTAGGTAATTAATCTACAACTATTATACTTTTTTTTGTTTGTTTATTTTGAGTAATACTTGTCATATACCGTTAACTACCCGCTATGGTAGAAATAGGTACCAGTAAGTGTTGGTATGATTAGTGTTATATATGATTAAAATTACTTCTAATCTATCGAATACTTTAGCGTTTTCGTGGTCGCGGACGACACGTGGCGTGAGTGTGACTCGCATGAGGGTTAGTGAGCCGGTACCATGTTCTACTTATTTGCATTATGATTTTTTATTGTCTTTTTAGGCAGACGAGCATACGGCCTAACTGATGGTAAGTGGTTACCGTCGCTCGTGGACCGAGTCAAGCCGCTGCCTACCATTTAATAATCTCTGCAAGCCTCAACAATTTTTCTAATGAAATTGTCATAAAAATCAAACCCTAAAAGTTGTATTTATTTATTTATTTATTGCCCGTGTAGGCAGACGAGCATACGGCCTACCTGATGGTGGTGGAGATCATTCACCGATCGAAGCCATAAAAAACCTTCTATAAAAACATCATATTTGTAATTATAGCGACATACCTATCTGACGTACGATACTGCATTTTTTTTCTATTTCAGCGTAACCTTAACTATTAGGTGAGCTCACGGGGCTCAAACCTGACGACGTTGCTAACACGAACCCTAGCAAGAGCCGTGCTTCGCAGAATCTACCACCGAATCGGAAACGCGACCCACTGAGAAGATTCGGTGAGAAACTCAGTGATCTGTGTCTGTGGGTTAATTTACTTGTCGAGCCCTTCGTCGCAAGCGACGAGTTCGACGAGAACGATGATCGGTATCATCAAATAATTTTTCAAATCGTTTCAGTAGTTTCGGAGCCTATTCAATACAAACAAATAAACAATTCTTTCCTCTTTGTATTATTAGTAGATATAGATATACAAGACACATCTGTAAGTTTCCAGAACATTTCCGATAGTACTAGTCGTTTTGATATCTGTTTTTGCTATTAGATGACAGATGGCGTTACTCGTACCTGATATAACTAGTAAGGTCATAAGTATTGTCACACAGTAAAAACTTTTCTTTTAGAATGCTGGCCACAAAAAAGTTTATTGAATTCGAATTTCGAATTGTTCATGAAAATAAAAATGTATACTTTTAGAATTTTACTCATTTTTAAATATGGAGTGGACGCTTAAAGAAGACCGTGTTGCAGTTATTGCGTTGCATCGTTGCGGTTACGCGCCAATTCAAATTTTTAACATACTGAAAAATTTGAATATAACCAAAAGATTCGTTTATCGTACCATCAAACGATACAATGAAGACTCTAGTGTAGATGACAGGTCAAGAAGTGGTCGCCCTCGGTCTGTTAGGACTCCAGCAGTGATAAAAGCTGTGAAGGCGCGAATTCAAAGAAATCCCAAACGTAAGCAGAAACTGTTGGCCCTTCAGATGGGGTTAAGCAGAACCACGGTGAAAAGGGTGTTAAATGAAGACTTAGGGCTTCGGGCATATCGAAGAAAAACAGGACATCGTTTGAATGCTCGTCTAATGGACCTGAGACTGAAGAGATGCCGCGCTTTGTTGAAGCGGTACGCGGGAAAAAAATATCGGGAAATTCTTTTTTCGGATGAAAAAATTTTTACCGTAGAAGAGAGCTACAACAAACAAAATGATAAGGTGTACGCACACAGTAGTGAAGAAGCGAGCAACCGTATTCCGCGTGTCCAACGAGGTCATTTTCCATCCTCGCTCATGGTATGGTTGGGAGTTTCTTATTGGGGCTTAACAGAGGTACATTTTTGTGAGAAAGGTGTAAAAACGAATGCAGTTGTGTATCAAAATACAGTCCTGACGAACCTTGTGGAACCTGTTTCTCATACCATGTTCAATAACAGGCACTGGGTATTCCAACAAGATTCGGCGCCAGCTCATAGAGCGAAGAGCACACAAGACTGGCTGGCGGCGCGTGAAATCGACTTCATCCGGCACGAAGACTGGCCCTCCTCCAGTCCAGATTTGAATCCGTTAGATTACAAGATATGGCAACACTTGGAGGAAAAGGCGTGCTCAAAGCCTCATCCCAATTTGGAGTCACTCAAGACATCCTTGATTAAGGCAGCCGCCGATATTGACATGGACCTCGTTCGTGCTGCGATAGACGACTGGCCGCGCAGATTGAAGGCCTGTATTCAAAATCACGGAGGTCGTTTTGAATAAACTTTAGTGTCATAAGAATCTATGTTTTGTTAAGTTCATTTTGGTATATGAATGGTTACATAATGAATAAACTTGTTTCAATTATTTTACATTAAACGTGTGACAGAATTTATGACCTGACTAGGTAATAATAAAGATTAAAAACACAAAACTCTTTCTGAATTTGTTACCTATCGATTTCTTTTTTTATGATTGAAAGATTACTGGTGGCCCGGAGGCCTTTCCAGCTTCACCAGGACAAGTGGGCGAGCAAAGGCTCAGCCAGGAGGGGTGGGATTTGCTAATAACTGCCCGAGCGCCTCCGAAGGAGACCTAACAACTCAAGAGCAATTGCTTCGCGAATAAATCTACCACCGGATCGGAATCGCGACCCACTGAGAAGATCCGGCGAGAAACTCAGCGGGCTGACGCATGGGTTAGGTGGTGTCGATTTCTGCCGCGTAAATAACATAAACTGAAAGGTGTGTTAATCTATCTATTATTTTTTTCTATACCTATATGCTGGTAGCCTAGAAGGCTATTCCAGATACGCGCGGACCTATTAAATCATTGTAAGAATGCAACTAAGGAACTCAAGACGTTAGTACTTAGGATAAGTTATCTTTTCTTATCTTTCTATTCAAAACCATGTTTACTAGCAAATCTATACTAATATTATAAAGCTGAAGAGTTTGTTTGTTTGAACGCGCTAATCACAGGAACTACTGGTCCGATTTGAAAAATTATTTCAGTGTTAGATAGTTCATTTATCGAGGAAGGCTATAGGCTATATAACATGATGCTAAGATCAATACAAGCGGAACACCAATAAAGAATGTTTCAAAATCGGGGTTATTTTTACCTTTTGAGAGCTTCCGCTGCGTGCGCTGCAGAAACGGTTAAAGTTTCGCTAAAATAATGTTTGACAGAATTGTTCCCCTAAAAAAGGTCTAAAAAAAAGTCCGCGACAACATATGTCTATATGTTAAGGTTGGCTCACTATAACGTTTTTTATGCTAACCAAATTTGTTCTAAAATAAAGCATTATTTGTGAACTATTCCACGCGAACGAAGTCACGGGCAAAAGCTAGTATTAACAATAAAGTATCTTTGAATTTAGGGAATTTTTTAGGTAAGGTAGATGGGAAAAGACCTCGGGGGCGCAGCCCAATACGTTGGTCCGACCAGATCCGCACCGCTCTTGATTCCACGTTTCACAACGCCCTCCACACCGCCAGAGACAAGAATGGATGGAGAAAAATCGTGCGTGCGAAGGTGATACAAAAGGGTGGTCACGACCCTCAGCAATGAGGAATACGACGCAAGGAGNTTTAGGTAAGGTAGATGGGAAAAGACCTCGGGGGCGCAGCCCAATACGTTGGTCCGACCAGATCCGCACCGCTCTTGATTCCACGTTTCACAACGCCCTCCACACCGCCAGAGACAAGAATGGATGGAGAAAAATCGTGCGTGCGAAGGTGATACAAAAGGGTGGTCACGACCCTCAGCAATGAGGAATACGACGCAAGGAGGAGGAGATCTTTGAATGATTTAATTCAAACGTATTACTGTTAGCTCCTAATAAAATAAAATAGCAAAGTCTTTTTTATATAAAAGTGCAAGGTATAAATGATTGGAAACAAACATTTCAGTCTAAACCTTTATTATTATTATATATTTTTTTTATTGCTTAGATGACTGGACGAGCTCACAGCCCACCTGGTGTTAAGTGGTTACTGGAGCCCATAGACATCTACAACCTAAATGCGCCAACCACCTTGAGATATAAGTTCTAAGGTCTCAGTATAGTTACAACGGCTACCCCACCCTTCAAACCGAAACGCATTACTGCTTCGCGACAGAAATAGGCAGGGTGGTGGTACCTACCCGTGCGGACTCACAAGAGGTCCTACCGCCAGAGAAACGAACAACTTAATTTTATATTACGTAGTTGGGTGTTCCAAGTAAGCTTATAAGCAGAGTCTTTTTTTTCCCCTGCCTATGCTGATAGCCTTGAGAGGCTATTTCAGCTTCTCCTTGACGTGTAGATGAGCTCACGGGGCTCCAACCGGGAGGTTTGCTAACATTGCCCATAGCAAGAGCAGTGCTTCGCAGATTCTACCACCGGATCGGAAATGCGACCCACTGAGAAGATCCGACGAGAAACTCAGTGGGCTGTGTCACAAACAAAATCATGTTTGTGTGAAGCACCTTGAAGTGACATGTCCTTCTTCAAACGAGGCTTGTGGAGAGTATTAGGCAGCGGCTTGGCTCTGCCCCTGGAATTGCTGAAGTCCATGGGCGACGGTAACCACTCACCATTAGGTGAGCCGTGCGCTCGTCTGCCTACAAAGGTAATAAAAAAAGCAATCAACTGTTTTATTGGCCTGAATCGTATAGAGGATCCCACAATTTTGGGGGCTCGTCCGGTATCTGAACCCGGTACCTGTCGCATTCGGAGCAAGCATCATACCCATAGACAACTCATAACCTTGTCAATCAAAAGAGCCAATATAGATAACATGCAATTGAAATTTATTCAAAGAATCGGAGCGAGTCATCGAGTTTCAATGGGAATATCCAAATACGGAGCAGAAAGAGACATCGGCATACTACCCGGAGTTGGTGGTAGGACCTCTTGTGAGTTCGCGCGGGTAGGTACCACCGCCCTGCCTATTTCTGTCGTGAAGCAATAATGCGTTTCGGTTTGAAGGGCAGGGCAGCCGTTGTAACTGTACTGAGATCTTAGAACTTATATCTCAAGGTGGGTGGCGCATTTACGTTGTAAATGTCTATGGGCTGCAGTAACCACTTAACACCAGGTGGGCTGTGAGCTCATCCATCCATCTAAGCAATAAAAAAGATAAAGTTTTAAGTCGACCCGCGAACACGGTGCTCGAAACAGCGCCAAAATCATGCCAAAATAACATTGTTAAATATTATAGTATGTAGTTTTGTTTTAGGCGCGAAAACGTAAAACGTGAAATTTTACGATGCGCGCGCACCGTGACACGAAATTAACAGAAATGAAGTTGCCCACTAAATCGCTCATTACAATACGACCGACGTAACTTGGCGAGTCTGAATATAGCCGCAGGTGAACTTTCGCGCATGTACACTCGTAAAAAAAAGTGTTATCTGTATTCATTTTTAGTAGTATATTATTTAATATAATTCATACTAAATATTATTAAATTATTAACGTTAAATATTTATTATTAATTATTTAAGTAACTTGGCGAGTCTGAATATAGCCGCAGGTGATCTTTCGCGCATGTACACTCGTAAAAAAAAGTGTTATTAGCATTCATTTTTCAGTAATATAAACGACAAAATTATTATTTAATATAATTCATACTAAATACTATTAAATTATTAACGTTAAATATTTATTATTAATTATTTAATATTTAAATAAAGTATAACTTCTTACGCGCGTACATAAGTACACGCACCCTTTTTTTTCCCCATTTCACTATCCGCACAAAATAGTTCTAAACAAATGAGGTTCGATACAGCAGAGCAATCGCGTAGCAACAGTCAACAGGCGACAATAACGTTTGATTGTTGAAACAAAACACGATCTAAATATATCAATCGCCACATCACTAAACATCGATAGACGATAAGGCTATCGGCGAACGGTTCGCAATTGTGATGGATTATAATAACGATATTACGCATATTGATAATGAATTTAGCATTGAAATGTCGACAAAGAAGATAAAAGGCCGCGAAAGGCATTTTAGATTAGACGAAAAATATGCTGTAGGTACGGCATTAGATTGGATTTTAAATCTTGTGCTGAGTACACGGAAGTTTTTACATATATCTATACTAATATGTAAATCTACAGTGTTTTTTACGGATGTTCCGTTATAACTACTGAACCATGCATCCGATTGACTTGAACCTTGGTATCTATGTAGAAAATACACGTACTTAATGGATAGTCTAATATTTATATGAGTGTTGGACTCCCTAATAATAATGACCATATATAGTAATGTTAATTTTAATTTACTACAAAATAAAACTATAAAATAGAAAATAAATTTGAATTAAAAATAGTGTAAGAAAAAATGATTTTATTGTAAAAAAAGCGTGGGGTGCATGGTACAAGTAGTTATAAATATTTTATGAACAGATATGATAATATCCTGAAAAGCACCCAACGCTTTTTTACAATGAAATCGTTTTTTCTTACACTATTTTTAATTCAAATTTATTTTCTATTTTATAGTTGGATTTTCTATAAAAGTGTATTTTGTTAGTTTTAAACTATTATTTATTTTTCATTTTTTAGTTGAATTTCAATTTTTTCAAATTTATTTTTCAAAGTTTTTTTTTTAATATTTAATTGTCTTCGGTCCTTAATAAGTATACCAAATTTCGAGTTAATCTGACGTTTTAAAGATGATCAAAATCATGTTCAAAGATTCCGTTACAAACATACATACATACGTCTGAAGCTAATAAAAGCGTATTAATAAAATCAGCACTTACCATCCGTTCGGGTTCAGTTTTTCGTTCTCCCACTCGTTCGATTTGTCACTTTCATTTCTCATTTTGACACTTTACTATTTACAACAACAAAACACAAACAAATCTAATACATTTTATTTCTTGGACCAACACTTAATTGTCTATTCGATTTTTGGCAAGCGAATTAATATGAACGTTAATTAATTTCTAATCAATACGTCTTTAACGTTACATTGGCAGAAGGGCAAGTAGCTATCGGAGTTTTTTATCTCACTTTAACGTTCGCGTTAGAAGAGGATAGAAATCCAATCAAAATTTTACTTAGTATTACTAATGTTTTTAAATGTACATTATTGCAATTCTCAACAATGTAATATGATCCAATGCGTCATATTATGAGCAGAAAGCAAATCTTTTCGCCACAACGACTAGTGAATCCTATTTATCTTGCAGAGCAATAACTTTTATGTACTTAATCTGTTCAATTAGAAAAATCACATTTATCGCTGTCGTGTTAGAACTCATAATCGAAGTAAGACGAACGGATTAAGGACATTATTGTAATGTTTGCGTGTTTAATTATTGTATCTTTGACTGGTTTTCCTGCTTGTTTGTGACTTTGCGGCTTTGAAGGTTGATCGAGATTTTGGCGCCTAATTCACGTAACCTATAGAACAAAATTAACTCCTTTTTTCTACTTATGCTGACGATACAGATACAGGGAGCGGTACATAGGGCGCAGAACTGGACCGAGTGGAGAAGATTGACATACAGTCACGATCCTCAGCATTGAGGGAACGACCAGAAGAATATGCTGATGATAACCTTGAGAGGCTATTTTAGTTTGGCCCTAACATGTAGGAGAGTTCACGGGGCTCAAACCGGAGTGTTGCTAGCACTGGCCCTAGCAAGAGCAGTGCTTTGCAGAATCTACCACCGGATCGGAAACGCGACCCACTGAGAAGATCCGACGAGAAACTCAATGGGCTGTGTCTATGGATTAATTCGCTCGTCGAGCCCTTAACGGTGCTTGTAGTACCTAAAAGTACCGTTAATGGATCGGGAGGATCCGTAATGACGTGTTTTGGGCGACGTATGAAATTAACTAATAATTGTAGCTGGTAGACCTTTTTACATGGTCATTTCAGAATGTAATTAAACCAAAATGGTGCTCAAATTGTTATTATTTTTTATAGCACGTAATGTATATTGAAATATCGGCTACGACACCGGATCATAGACTTCGTGCGTTAATGAAACAAACACTTTAACTAAGTTTATTAAAACAAATAAATATAGTATTCACGAAGAAAACCCAATATGTTTGATTTTTTAGTTAGGGTTGCCAGACGTCCCGTATTTCCCGGGACGTCCCGTATTTTAGACTTACTTTAAAATGTCCCGGCGGAACTGACTCTGTCCCATATTCGAACCCTACGATTATAATTGTATTGATTTTTATAAATATGTTAACATACTGATAAAAATATGTTAAAACTGACTTGCTCATCGGATAAATATTAAAAATAAATAAATAAAGAATGTCACTATATAATTTTGTTTCTTATTTGTCCCGGGTAAAAAACTAAATTAACGTTTTTTTTGGCTATTTAAGCATTTGCCCCTTATAGGCTGAAAAAAAATCTGGCAACCCTAGTCTAGATCTACGTGACGAAAATACAGGATTAAGTGAAAAAAAAACCAAAAAGATTGCTAGGGATAGTGTTAGCAAGCTCTCTAAGGTTGAGCCCTGTAAGACCAGCCATAGCGTACGTAAAGAAAAAAAAAGAGAAAATTAGTGGCATTATTAGCTAGACCAGCGATCGAAAACCTTGACAACGAAAAGAACCAAATATCAATAACACACAATAGAAATTTATTGCTAATATGCCCCTGACTGGCTGGACAGCCATGAGCGACTGTGCTCATTCAGTCTCAAATTATTCCTCATACTCATCAGCCTTCGAGGACAATGGAGAGTATTAAACGGTAGGCAGCGGCTTGGCTATACCACGTCCACGGCGTCCATGGGCGATGGTAACCACTCACCATCAGGTGGGCCGTATGCTCGTCTGCCTATCCGGCAATAAAAAAAAAACAATAACTTCCAATCAACAATTGTAAATCACAGAATATAACACAATAACACATTGATACGAGAATTCTAGGACGAACACCTCATCCACGCCTCCTACGTACAGCGTGGTATTTATTTAACGACAAATAAATATATCTTATACCTTTAAATGAGCAATACTTGTATATATATATATATATATATATAATCTGAAGCTCGGAAACGGCTCTAACGATTTTCATAAAATTTAGTATATAGGGGATTTCGGGGGCGATAAATCGATCTAGCTACGATTTATTTTCAGAAAATGTTGTTTTATCCGTGTTCTCAATAATCAACTCTTCCCGACATCTATTGGCGAATAATAATACTATTTTTCTTAATTGAGGGCAACTAGCCGCTTTAAAGACACAACAAGATGGCGTTATCAAAAAAAAAAACATCATCTTGTTATACATTAATGAACAAACGTTAGTAGATATTTTTCTTAAAACCATCTATTTGTGGCTCTTTGTGCGGACTTTGTGGGTCGTAAAATTTTAAAAACTGTGTCATAAAAAATAAAAATAGAATTTTTTTATTGCTATATGGGTGGACGAGCTCACGGCTCACCTGGTGTTGGGTGGTTACCGGAGCCCATAGATATCTACAACGTAAATGCCGCCACCCACCTTGAGACATGAGTTCTAAGGTCTCATTTGTAACAGTACAACGGCTGCCCCGCTCTTCAAACCGAAACGCATTACTGCTTCACGGCATAAATAGGCAGGGTGGTGGTACCTACCCGTGCGGACTCACAAGACGTCCTACCACCAGATTCAGTGCTGTAAACAGTTTCCGATCTAAGTATATCGCAAGAAAATTAATCATGTACCGAATGTGTTTTTAGGAACTATCACGTTCCTACAATTGGATGCGCTCATGAACTATTTGGACATACAACACGATACGTTCAATAGTTCATGAACGACTACAACGGTTCTGTGGGCTTAGTCCGAGTTTTTTAACGTTCTCGATAGCGTTAAAGTTAACTCGAATTTGTATGCAGTTAGAACAGCGGCCCTAGCGGCAAACGTAGCCAAACGTTAAACTCCATACAAATCTGAGTTAACTTTTACGCTATCGAGAACGTTAAAAAACTCGCACTAAGCATACTGTAATCGATTAAATGGGCTCACGAATTACGTCCACGGTAACACGGCTCATTCAATAGGTCACGAAAGACTACGGCTGTATTGTCATCAGCTACAATTAACTCGCGAACTACTTCTACTATAACGCGGTTCGTTCAATAGGTCACGAACGATGTCCTATGAAGAGATAGGTCTATGGGTGCTCACGAGCAACCAATGCACATTATATATATTATTGAAGTGAAAACTTCTTTAGAATCGTTGTGATTTCAAACCGGATGCAACGGAAAAAACGACAGGTAAGAGACACAAATACAAAAATGTGTAGGATGAAGCCAGCAAAGAATGAGACAGAAATATACATACTATTTAATACAGCGCCATCTGTGAGATTTTTTAACACTGACGTGTGTATGAAAGCTCTTGTAGTGAATTTTAATTTAGGATTATACGTGAAATTAAAATATCAATTCACAGAGGGCGCTACCTTACAATTATTTACTAATGACAAAATTTTACATATACTTAAGACGTTTAGGATAATTGTATTTTAATTTTGGAAGGTTTCACTTCTACCACGTGTGAATTGCACACATTTTGNCTCTACGATAACGCGGCTCGTTCAATAGGTCACGAACGATGTCCTATGAAGCGATAGGTCTATGGGTGCTCACGAGCAACCAATGCACATTATATATATATGTAAATATTAACAAAAGTAAAATTTATATCCGGAACCTGATCAGCTTTAAGTGGCCATTAAAATATAATGAAAATTACGATGAAATTACTCATGTATTATTTGCGTTTATAGAATGACGTAATGTTTTTTTTTTAAATAAAAAATAGTGTTTTATTGCTCATTGATATAAAGAGATGACCTTTGATTCCGGAAACTTAAAATGATTTGCCAGTAACTCCACTCATCCTCATCCCACGATCCATCCTCAGGTTTGGGATCCACTCATCGCATTTTCCTTAATAAATAAAACACCCTTTTTACCTATATAGTATTCATATAGAGGTTAAATTATTTTCAAAAAAGAATCCGTTCTAAATATTATATCATTTTATGCTTTTTTTATACTGGTGGTAGGACCTCTTGTTAGTCCGCACGGGTAGGTACCACCACCCTGCCTATTTCTGCCGTGAAGCAGTAATGCGTTTCCGTTTGAAGGGTGGGGCAGCCGTTGTAACTTACTTGAGACTTTAGAACTTATATCTCAAGGTGGGTGGCGCATTTACGTTGTGGATGTCTATGGGCTCCAGTAACCACTTAACACCAGGTGGGCTGTGAGCTCGTCCACCCAACTAAGCAATAAAAAAAAAATGAAGATTTTTGATTCACATTTACGACATCATTAGGGATAACGTATGATGATTTCTTATCATGATCACACTGAAGACTAAGCCACTTCGTGATAAATTTACATTACCTTTTTGTATCTTAAAAACAAAAATCTAAATAATAATATGTTAAACACAACAATTGTATTAAACGTCTTTATTTGACATTGGATCGCTAATTATTCCATTGTCAAACAAGTGCTTGAAATTTCTGAGTTATTGTATAATATTGTAACGGTGTATTTTTTAGTTTGACCACCCAAACAATGTCACTGTGCGAGTAAACACTAAATATTAAGATTAAATGGAAAATAATACTAAATTATGAAAATTAAATATGATCGAAAGATGGGTATTCGTGTAGTTTTAGACACAGAAATCATATTATAATATTTTCGCACCGCTAACGTCAAACTGTGTACTATTTTAATATTCATTCTCAAATTAATCGAGTTAAAAAATAATAATAAATGAAATGTAATTATATCATAATTGTGTTGGCCCACGAATTTAATATTATTACAAATATACCCACGTACACTTAACTTGTTGTTTTAGCAAATATAAAAAAAAAACGATAAAAAAATAATAATTTGTGAACAAAAAAAACTATTTGTACGCAATTAGTGATGCGCCACGTCGCGCGCTATCGACTGTCGATCGACTACTGGTCGTTTCGCCAAAACAATAATATCGAGATAAAAAGAGTTGAAGTGAGCAAAACCGTGACGTAGCTTGAGCTGATTATATGTACTTAGCACTGCCAAAACACCGTTTCTTAAATATTAAAATGACCATTACGCAGCCTGTCAATAAAGACATTAAAGTTGTGACGTAGTTATTTATGATTGTACTGCATTACGTAGTGATACAAATATGTCACAAAACCTAACAATAACAATAATGAAATGTAGCATTGTAGACGTTATTCGATTCATTACCATGTAGTGTCATTCGCTTGCTGATATAGTTTTCTTTTACAGTGTACACTAAAGTATATAAAAATTAATACTGGTTCAGTTTATCTCCATTATCATCATCATCATCAGCTTATATGATAGAAGTCTTACTTAGCTGATTAATGCTTTCTCTTTTCAACCATAATATGACTGTTTTGCACACAAATCTGCAAATCCTTATCTAAATCTCTGTCCGTTGGGAAAATGAAAATGAAATTCCTGATTCGTGAAGGGTGGGGCAGCCGTTGTAACTATACTTGAGACCTTAGAACTTATATTTCAAGGTGGATGGCGCATTTAGGTTGTAGATGTCTATGGGCTCCAGTAACTGCTTAACACCAGGTCGGGGGTGAGCTCGTCCATCCTCTAAGCAATAAAAAAAGTTATATATATATATATATATATATGTATATATATCTAAAATATGGCTATAAACAAATAGCTTGTAGTGTGTCGAGTAAATATGTGTGTGTATTTCATTTTTATAAATGTCATTTATATAATTTTCGAACTGTCAATTATTCTGACAGCTGTCTTTTCTCGAAAGACCTCATTTTGCTTTTACGTTATTGTTTTTTTTAATGCATACATGCTCCACACAGATAATCTAAAAATTCGTTTAATTAACGTATGAAAATGTAATAAAATTAATAGCTAATAAGTTGACATGAACTTTCACCACCCTGGTTATTTCTGCCACAAAGGTTAGAGCATCCATTATTCAAAGAAAACTTAGATTCATTTCTCTATGTAGATGGCAGCATTCACGATTCACCAGAATTATGGCATTTATTTATGGGAACTAGTAACCAATTAACGCGTTAAATAAAACGGCAAGATACACAACTGTATCAGTAGTGAAGAAAATTCAATAGCAATCAGACTCGCCTTTATTTCAATGTCCTTCACATACGTGCGCGACTCCTAAAGATTTCCTCGGAAAGCGGTTGTTACTTTAATATTGAATTTGTATTCCAAATTGTTTTCCTTGTTGAGGCTAAACATTCTATTCGTAGCTCCGAGGTTACGGAGACCAGATTTGAGGAAAATGTGACTTTTTCACACGAACAAAAAAAGTACCTACAACAATGTTCAATTGTCTGAGAAATCGGCTATTAAAAGAAAGGATAACTTTATCAATTGTTTGCGAAGGACTTAATTTTTTTTTATTGCTTAGATGGTTGGACGAGCTCACAGCCTGCCTGGTATTAAGTGGTTACTGGAGCCCATAGACATCTACAACGTAAATGCATCACCCACCTTGAGATATAAGTTCTAAGGTGTCAGTATAGTTACAACGGCTGCCCCACCCTTTAAACCGAAACGCATTACTTCTTCACGGCAGAAATAGGCGGCAAATACCTACCCGTGCGGATTCACAAGAAGTCCTACCCCCAGTTGTGTTTGTTTCTTTTTAATTTTTCTATCTATGTATATAGCTGAGCATACAAGCGCTTCGGTTTGGGGGTAGACCGTTGGCTGTTCTAACAAATAAATTGATATTTTAGTTCTATATCTTAGTGTGGTGGTAACACTACAACACTAAAATGGGTTTACGACTTTTTGGCGGGAACGCGAGGAGTGAAGTTGTGTGATTTGTTTTATTTTGTCTATTTAGTGTTTCTTCAGGTTTAAATGTGTAATAACGGTGGTTTATTAACTGTTTAATATCTGTGAAAGTGCACAAATGTGGGAAAAAGAAACAAAGCCGCTGGACGCAACTTCTCGGGATCCTCCAAACAGTCCACTGAAAAAAATCTTAGTAAACGACCACCATTTCACTAAGATTATATTTCATTCCATATCATCTCATTTTATTTAATTTCATCCCAGTTGATTAACGTCTCAAATTAATCATTTTCATTTCATTTCACTCCATATTATCATTTTTCATAAAAATAAGAATATAAATTAAAATAAGACATGACTTAAAGGTCTTAGTTACAAGGTCGTAAAATCACTTAAAAAAAAATGGGTTTAGCGAAAGTTACTTTGACAGCTGCTGTCAAATCGCGCTTCAGTACGATCCCTGTGCAATTTATGAAGTAAAGTATACAGAGCTATTTCAAATTGCTTTTTTTTTATAAGCACCAAGTCTAATAGAAAGAAATACAGTGCACAAGAGTTCCTTAAGACAGAGGCATTCACATTTCGCTATCTATGACTCCGGTGATAACCTGAGTGCTCCGAAGAATTGTTTGAGATGATACCATCATCTCGTTTTTACCATCGCACCGCCTGCCACCGGAGTAGAGTTTATCCATACTACCTGGAGCCACTGCGTTCATCCACAGTGCGCTTCTAGTGATCATTTTTGCCACGTACCATCCGGCTTTGGAATGAGCTTCCCTCCGTGGTGTTTCGCGAGCGCTATGACATGTCATTCTTCAAACGGGGCTTGTGGAGAGTATTAAACGGTAGGCAGCGGCTTGGCTCTGCCCCTGGCACTGCTGACGTCCGTGAGCGACGGTAAACACTTACCATCAGTTGGGCAGTATGCTCGTCTGCCTGCTAGGGCAATAAAAGTGAAAAAAAAAACCTAGACTTTGATCTAAGCTGACTCGGAACATTGGACCGGAGTAATGGATAAATTTGTAAAACAATGATAATTAAGCTATCGGAGCGTTTTTAATCAAACAAAAAAAAACATGACAATAAATGATAATATAATTTAAACTGTAATTATTATAATTGAAGTCAACGAACCCCTATCTCTAATACGAGGTCTTGCAATTATTCGGAGATCGTGTCCGCCGATCTGTACCGACCGTTTTAGTCTACGGTAAAATATAAATGATGTAACGTAAGATCGTTTTTTTATTTGCCTAATTACTGGTGGCAGGACCTCTTGTGAGTCCGCGCGGGTAGGTACCACCGCCCTGCCTATTTCTGCCGTGAAGCAGTAATGCGTTTCGGTTTGAAAGGCGGGTCAGCCGTTTTAACTATACTGAGATCTTAGAACTTATATCTCAAGGTGGGTGGCGCATTTTACATTGTAGATGTCTATGGGCTCACGGCTCAGTGCTTCACGGCTAAAATAAGCGACGGTACCTACCCGTGCGGACTCACAAGGCGTCCTACCACCAGTACATTACAGTACATTATTAAAATAAGCTTAAAACCATACTCTGGAAATCAATGTTATATAACGTTTACTGTTAGCTGCGTGACATATTGATAACCCGTTTTTCAAATGAGAACACTAGTATGTTTATTTGTCAGTTTCGTCATTATCACGAGGTAGACTAAAGTACTTATGATTTTATTTAAAAGATATTTGAAAATACGTATATGCAGAATAGGGAACGTAGCGCATAAAATAAAACTTCCACTATTCCAAAATCTTCTGGTATTATAATAAAAAAAATTATCTAACATCTTTTTTACACTTTAACCGTCTTCACCATCTTCCTTTTTTCTATGGAATGAAAACAGTTGAAAAATCCTCCAGAATGGCGCTAGCATAGGCACAGGGTATGATATGAATTGAGCAGTTATTAACTGATTGAAGTATGCTGAGTTAGGAAATTTAATATATGTATTTCATGTCTAGAGTAGTTAGTGACAATGTAATATACAAGACCTCACATGTTTACGTAGTCCAAACTAATTTCGTCAGTATAATCTAAAATTATTGCTGTGGTAAAACGTGGAGACATCGATTGCATTTTCTTATGAGCTTTAAATAAAATACTTTTTGTGATTTTGTAGTGCTTACAGTTCTTTCGTCCTTTTTTATTTCTCTATCTTATTCTAATAACTTTCAGCGTCTTTTTTTAAATTTACCTGGTTGCTACTGTAGCGCCACCCTTATTTAGCAAATTTTAACGGACACTTTTTCACACACAGAGACGGTTCTCCTTACCTCTACCCTTCATACTTTTTTCTGTCATTCTCTTCTCCCTTTCTAATCGTTTTCTCTTACTTACATCTTAACGTTCCGTTCCACACTCTTTTCATACGTTCCGTTCTCACCAATCCTACATATATGTATGTGTTGATCTCTAGCAGTTTAATTGATCTTCCGGCTTTTATGCGGCTAGAATAGGCAGTCCGGTAGCACGAACCGTATTGGTCAATAGTCATAGCAGACTTTAACATCAGTTTAACAGCCCACTGGGTTTCTCGCCGCAGAATTGCTCACGAAAAACCATAGGTATCCCTATAAAATCGAGTCAGGGAGCCAATTAGGGTCACAGACGCCATGCACCGCTTCGTAATTAGATCTGTCTTTCACAAAAACTTAATGTGTAAAATGTATAGCTACGTAATAATAATGAAAATATTAGCTAGCTAGCTGCCTTTTCTCGTCTCACAGGAAGCTATTGCACAAATATTCATATTTACATAAACGCTCAGCATTCTATTGTGAGGTTTGTCATTATCGATTGGACACGAAAACGTGTCTTTAAGTCACATCACAGTGTGATGATCGCATATTAAATATGTCACATGTATTACGAAATGTATTTAAATGTTCATTAGAACTATTTAGATATGATTATAAAAATGTAATCAACAAGTTTAGTGGTTAGGAACTAATTCGTTTTTATTGGTTTTAATTTGAAATTCGCGACATCTACATACATACAATTTGTGTATATACTAACTAGTCTGGCCATAAATACTGTTACATAAAAACTTTTCTTTTGTCAACTTTTTAATTATTTTGAATTTGGAACACGTATATTATTTTAAAAACTTATTTCGATTTTGCGCCATTTCACATATTGTTTCGTGTTCATTATCAAATTACAATATGGAATGGGGTGTTAATGAAAATCTGATTGCAGTGATCGCCTTGCACAAAGTGGGTATGGAGCCGTCGGTCATATCCCAGAAACTTCAAAAGCTTGTTATCAGCGGTATGTTCGTATATCATATTATCAACAGATACAACAACACTTCGTCTGTCGAAGACCAGAAAAGATCGGAGCGGCCGCGTGCTGTTAGAACTACAAAGGCTGTTAATGCTGTTAAAGTCAGAATTTGTTGAAACCTCTTTTTTTTATTGCTTAGATGGATAGACGAGCTCACACCCCACCTGGTGTTAAGTGGTTACTGGAGCCCATAGACATTTTCAACGTAAATGCGCCACCCACCTTGAGATATAAGTTCTTAGGTCTCAGTATAGTTACACCTCATTAGGAAGCAAAAAATGTTAACGCGAGAAACGAAGATTCCCGCTAGGACTCTGTTGCGTATTATAAAACAAGACAACAGAGTCACATTCACACAGTCAATTATATTTTTGTGAAAGAGAAGTGAAAATTTCAGCTAAAGTGTATCAATATACATCCTCCTTGCGTCGATTTCCTCATTACTGAGGGTCGTGGTCATGGCCTTGAAACAGTTTAAATGTTTCTCTGTCCATGACTCTCTTGGGATGTAATTGTGGTGGGTTCCCACGTCCTTCCACATCAGTATTTCGAAGGGTTTTAGTCCTTCACGGCAACTGGTCCCGCTCCGGGTCTCTGGTTGGATCCGGGGGCTGGGTTATTTCCCGCCGCCCAGTGCTCAGCGTTGACGTTTTACGGTAGGAATGTCCAGCTCTACTCAACCCTCCTCTTTTCTCATCCGGGCTTGGGACCGGCAATGGCATATACAATAGACATATTATTATACAGTCTTGGATCATGTTGTGAAACCACTCAGCAATACACTTTTTAATTTACCGTGAACTTTCCAGCAGGACTCTGCACTTGGTCACAAGGCACGAACTACCCAAGCATGGCTTGAAACTTGGATTTTATAACAGCTGAAGACTGGCCCTCATCTAGCCCAGACCTCAACCTTTTAGACTTCAAACTATGGTCAGTTTTAGAGGACATGGCCTGCTCTAAACAACACGGGGACATTGAGACTCTTAAAAAATCTTTGGAGCAAGCAGTGGCGAAATTTTCCTTGGAAACAGTGCGTAAATCCATAGATTTGTGGCCAAACAAATTAAAGGACTGTATAAATAACAAATGTCTATCCACAATCTGCCTACAAAGAATATTGCGGTATTTTGGTCATGTTGCACGTAGGGATACCAGCAATTTGGAACGCCTTGTGGTGACCGGTAAAATAGAGGGAAAAAGGCCTAGGGGTAGAGGTCCCAAACGATGGTCGGACCAAATAGCGGAGGAACTGGGGATACCTATCAGCGACGCACTCCACCGGGTTGCAGGGCGGGATCGATGGAGACAGTTGGTTGACGAAATCGGACGGAGTCACGATCCTCAGCAGTGAGGAACCGATCGAAGAGAGAGAGAGATAAATACCAAAGGTGGCCATTTCGAATAGAATATTTTTCTGAGACTTTAATAAACATAAATACTTTAATAAATATTACAAAACTTATTACAAAACTTCATTAAAAGAATAGGTAAGAATAACCGCTTTTCTCGTCGGACGCCCGTTTGTTAAAACAGTAAATTTTTCAGTTTTCATAATATGAAATCGATAAAAATGTCGTTATATTGCGTTCTAGTTTCTAGTTTCAGTATTTTTATATTATAATATAATAAACTCATCTTTATTACTTTCATGTTATACAAACACTTCAGCCCGCAATATAAATGAGGTATAATCTTGAAGTGTTGTTTTATCAGTCTACATTTGATATGTGTTATTTGAATAAAGCAGGATAATAAAACCTAATCTAAAAAACTGGATTATGACAAGTATAATCGCGTGTACTTTCTTTACTAAGTAATTAATGTTTTATATGGTGAAGCTGATATTAGATAGGTATTATAGATAGGTATTATAGATAGGTATTATAGATATTACCAGCGACCCGACCTCGCTTCGCTTCGGAAACTGTAATTATTAATTTCTCCACTATTTAATGGATGCTATTATACATCTAAACGTTCCTCTTCAATCACTCTATCTATTAAAACAAACCGCATCAAAATCCGTTGCGTAGTTTTAAAGATTTAAGCATACATAGGAACAGACAGATATAGGGACATAGAAAGCGACTTTGTTTTATACTGTGTAGTGATACTGATGGTAGGACCTCTTGTGAGTCCGCACGGGTAGGTACCCCCACCCTGCCTATTTCTGTAGGTAGGTTCTGAAGCAGTAATGCGTTTCGGTTTGAAGGGTAGAACTTATACCTCAAGGTGGGTGGCGCATTTACGTTATAGATGTCTATGGGCTCCAGTAACTACTTAACACCAGGTGGGCTGTGAGCTCGCCCACCCACCTAAAAAAAACTACTTTTATGATACCGCGTTTTTTATTCGCATTATATTTTAATATTATTTCCGACATTTCGGCACTACACTAGTTTTAATTAGATCTATGATTCGGGAAAACCAATGGCAATATGTACTTATTGTGGAAAATTTTGTTACTGCCTCTGTTCTATTTACATATAGAGTACTAATGCATTCGATATTGCGAAATATTTGTGATTTTTTTTTTCCTAACTAAGCTGAACGTGTAGGTGAGCTTACGGGGCTCAAACCTGGCGAAGCTACTACCCTAGCAAGAGCAGTGCCTAGCAGCGATCCCGTTACCTGAAGTGGGTACCTTTTGTACTAGATATTGCGAACTGAATCGCACGCGATAAGAGAAAGAGAGAAGCCACACCGCACTGATAATTTAGGCAATCGGCCTTAATTTAAAATATGCAAAATAAAATTTGATTTAAAAGTGTGCAATAGTGCCGATAGAAGTGGGTTGTATCTTCGTAATCATTATTTTTTTAAGGGATTTTATGACCTGGTAACTAAGACCTTTAGGTCAAGTCTTATTTTAATTTTAATGATACGTAACTTTTATAAATGAAAATGATATTATGAAATAAAATGAAGTTGATTATTATGAAACATGTCATGAAGTGAAATGAAAACGAAATTAAATGACATGAGATGAGATGATATGGGATGAAATATAATCGCAGTAAAATGGTGGTCATTTACTTCGATTTTTTCAGTGGACTTTTTGGAGGAACCCGAGAAGTTACGTCCAGCAGCTTTGTTTCATTTTCCCACATTTGTGCACTTTCAGATATTAAACAGTTAATAAACCACCGTTATTACACATTTAAACCTGAAGAAACACGAAATAGACAAAATAAAACAAATCACACAACTTCACTCCTCGCGTTCCCGCCAAAAAGTCCTCGTAATCATTATAAATTTTTACTTCGTACTACCTACCTACCAACAAAGAAATGGTGGAGTGCGTACCTATTGACTGACATCGAATTTTCAGTAATTCACATTCAAGCGAACGCACGTGACTATTTATTCAGTCCGCATTCATATTTGTTCTTATATTAATTTATCGAAATACGCTATAGTGCGCATAAAACAATATTTAACCATTTTTAATTATGTACATTAGTCTTTATTTTTTAAATTACTTATAAGAGAT
The DNA here is from genome assembly GCF_003987935.1 of Bombyx mandarina. Next base: position 666,815 of record NW_021011477.1, read on the forward strand.
TCATTGATATGGATTTGTAATTAATAACTTGGAATACTTTATGATAAATCCAAAATGTGTTATTTTGTTATTTTTTATTTTTATTTAATCGTTTTATAAATAAAATAATTTAAGATAAGTGATCCACCTATTTAAGATAAAATAAAATAAAAATCGGACATCATTACCTATACCGAAACGCCTCTAAGCATTCAGTTTTTAACTGTTTGTACCTAAGTATAAATTTATTTCAATTTATAATGAAAGCAAGATAACAGTTAATTATCCTTCTGTTGAAAAAGATGTTTGAACAAAATTGAGTCGAACGAGTTGTGAAATATTATAATACATGTACATACATATTCTTAGTATTGCGTAGTCGTACCAAGGATGAAATCAATGTCAACTCACTAATTAAGGGAATTATTTTCGTAAAAAAGCTAACATATCCTTCAAAATACTTGCCAGACTGCCAATCTATTTTCACTATGCTCTTTTATCTATTAAATACGTGAAATGAACTTTTTTCTCCTTGATTTTATTAAAACAACACGGATTGTTTATAATATCTCTATATTATTATCACTCAGATTATCATTAAATCAATTCACTTTCACATAACGTTTAGTTCTAAAAGTTGTTTTCATGATTATTATTTCATGAATAACATAACCTCACCACACAACCTTTCTTTGTGTTGCGAAAAAAACAGCTGATCGGGGATTTGTATAGGTGGATTTGTTATCGTATGTTGAACGTTGTGACAAACTCAAGTCTCAACTGACATTTGACAATCAAATAAAATATCATTGATTCCTATTTGTATTTACCTACATATTCATGTGTTTGTTATGTGTTTATTACAATAATTATTATACATACTTCCTGAGAATCATATATACATAATACGTATTTTGATTTGAAAGTCATTGGCATAAGTTCATTTAATTAAACCTAACTTTAAGTAATGCATTGTTTTTACATGAATATTAATTACTTAGATCTTCCTAGACCTATGTTGTAAATAACGTAATATTATAAAAAAACATCAAATTATTGACTTAATGGACTTGTAATTTCATCTGACTTTTTTGTTTATTGCGTAGACAGATTACAATAAAAAGTAATCATGATATACCATATTAACCGTTTAGACGTTCAGAAAAATGCAAAAATTAAAAGTAAATAGAAAAAAAAGCGAGGAGCTTAAAAATCTATTGCAGTTATGTTCCTGCCATTTTACGGAGAAGATTGTCACAAAAGTAAAGTATGTAATGACTAACATTATCACATGTGAGAGAAAAATTTGGCAAATTCAATAAGCGTGTTGTGTGAAAAGTTATCATGTAAGATCTGTAAAATTAGCAAATATGTAGAAGAAATTCGTATTTTTATTTCAATCGTCTTTCTCATCCATAGATTATACACTTAATATATTTGAGATAGATGCGCAACTCTCATTTTTAATTAAACTATATACCAATTAATTGCTCCTTCAGGATTTATGTTTGTTTTTTTTTTCACGATTAAAACCGCGTAGAAAGTTTAGGCATTATAGTTGACGCATGCGCAGTACACATTTTTGCATACATTTATTCAACTAATAAAAATAGTAAATCAAACAAAAAACGAATAATTTCGAAAGAGAACAAACGTGTTTTATATAAGAACAATCCAAAATGAATATTTACAAGTCATTAAGGATGAAAAAATATTAAAAATTGCATTAGAGGGGCTAACTTGTAGGTATATTTTTAAATATTTTTTTTAAATAAATAACTGCAGAACAAACAATTATTAACAGTGAACAATCATGAACAAATGATGAACAAACGAATTAATAGAAAATAAGTATAAAATAGGAAAAAAAATTTTTTTTGAGGGGCTAACTTCATTCACCTTATTATTATCTCAAATATTAAGTGAGATGGGCTAATACCGATATTTGTCAAAAAAAAATTTTTTTTTTCCTACCTAAGCTGATAGCCTTGATAGGCTATTTCAGCGGAACCTTAACTAGTAGGTGAGCTCACGGGGCTCAAACCTGATGACGTTGCTAACACGAACTCTAGCAAGAGCCGTGCTTCGCAGAATCTACCACCGGATCGGAATCGCGACCCACTGAGAAGATCCGGCGAGAAACTCTGAGGGCTAATTTACTCGTCGAGCCCTTTGTCGCAAGCGACGGGTTCGGCGAGAACGGTGACCGGTGCTTGAGGTACCTAAAAGCACCGTTAGTGGATCGGGAGGATCCGAAATGACGTGTTTGGGGCGACGTCGACTGCTTTCCATTCTTTCCGCAGGATCGGGATTGTAGTTACCGGCGGCCACGATGAGAGGGTTCTCGTGTAGTGCCGCTTTATCGAAGTGGCGCATCGACGCCGACTGCGGATACTTACTGATGGACTCTAAGTCCAGGTCGTCATGGAGGTCGACGTTCCTGACGAACCACGGGGCTCCGACGGCTATCCTGCAAAAACGGGATTGAATAACTTGGAATGATTTTAAGTGAGTGCGGACGGCGTGTGCGAACACTACACTTGCATAGGTCATGACGGGGCGTATGCAAGTCTTGTAGAGTGTCATCTTATTTCTAAGGGACATTTTACTTCGCCTGCATATCATCGGGTAGAGACGTCCTAGTATGAAGGCGGCACGGTCGCGTACCGTCTTTGTATGGGGGCGGAATGTCATCCTTCTGTCGAGGGTGACGCCTTAGTATTTGACCTTCGGGGCCCATGGTATGGGTTGGTCGTACATCGTGATTGGGGTTCTTTTTGATATTTGTCAATATTAGCTAATACGAATATATTTATTATGTAATATTATAATACCTTAACTAATACGTGAATATATCCTGATATCTTAATATACTTCGACAGAAAGGGTAAACGAGTTAAACCTAGTACGATATTCGTGAAATAAGTTAATAATCATAGATAATACACATAAATAAGTTATTAATAATATGAATAGTATATTGTATCTAGGAATTTGACTTCATACTAAATGTTTTACAAGTAATATTGTGTACATTAATATGAATATTATTACTAAATCAGAATTTGGTAAACATTGCACATTAATATAAACAACAAGTTAGTAATATTATTTATTTCTTATCGGTGCATAAAAACATCAGCTTTTTTCTTTTTCTACCGAAAGACTGGTACTTCGGTCAGAAATTAGTTTACCAGATTTTGAAAAAATCCCTTACATGGTACTGAGGTGGCTAGTAGGTACACAACAGTTAAAATATTATAATCCATGAACCGTTTGCTTAGAAAGTCATTTCGATTCAAAAATCAAACTTTTATTTATATTTTGAGAAGTTCTTAGAAGATAATTAAATACCACTGAAAAAATATATTGTCATCATAATTTATTACGTAAAAACACTTAATTTAGTTCTGGCAGTATTACGTTTTATGTAAAAATATTCTAATTTATGAAATTGGTAAACAATGTCAATTACCTACTTCCGTTTTTCAAATCATCGTTTTAAAACCAACTAATTGGAAGGAAACAGAAAATAAAATTAAAATAACGAAAATAAAGCTTACCGATTTTATTCCAATAAATGTAAAAATGCACTACTTTGTCTTGAGTAGAAACTTTAGTTGAATCAAGAAATGAAGATTCAAACATTAAAAAGTCATGCAAAATACCCACTATCATCTTTGACATGTAAAAAGTGAAATACAAAATAGTCCTTAAACTCACAGTGATATTACTTATTTTCATTGATCAGTATATAAACATGTAGGTTATCTCACTTCCTCTTAGCGCATGCAGCATTGATATGAATGTGATAGAGAGATATCTGCGAGACACGTACGGCGTATGCCAGTATATTTTCGAGTGATAGATACAACCCGACCGATGTGAGTTGGCTAATTGTTATGAATAAGATGAATACGGAATATTAGCGTATCAGAATTCGACGGATTACCGATACACGAATACAAGCTGTATTACAAATATCTTAGTGAATACTAATATATCGGTATCACCCTTAATTAAGTGTAGGTTCTCAAATATATTAAGTGTATCTATGGTAGGTATAATCTATGTCTGCGCTCGTCGGCGCCATCGTCGCTCGAGTTTTGATTATAAATTAGATCTGTTTTTGAAGATAATTATTATATTACAAAAACTTCAAGATACAAAAAAATTGGACTCAGTAATCATAAATGCCTTTTGTAGGGAAGTTTAAAACAAATTGGTGCTTAAAAACTGCCTTAAAAGTTATCTAATCGTGTGCCTTGTTTTTCCAATAAAATCTTTGCTAATTTACAAGATACGGTTTGAAAATTAAATTTAAACGATAAATGTGTAAATAAACATTAATAATGGTAGAAACGAACAGAGATTTCTTCAGAGACACCTGGGTACGTTATTTAGGTATGTAAGTATTTTGTATTTTATTTATTTACTAGATAATGACCGTTTTTTTTTTTTGGGTAAATTGTGTTTTTTAGAAATTATATTTAAATACGAATTATATATTGATAAAATGATGAAATATAAATAATATTTTTCGATCTTACCGACAGAATAATAAAAAAATATGAACTGTGGTTATTTAAAGAAAAAATCACAATCAAAATTAATGATATAGTTGAATATTGAAAACACGAATAATACAACAATTTCTGAAAATAAATCTTACCTAGATCGATTAATTGTTCCCGAAATCCCCTGTATACTAAATTTTATGAAAATCGTTGGAGTCGTTTCCGAGATACAGATTATATATGAATACATATACAAGAAATGCTCGTTTAAAGATATAAGATATTATTTTTTATGTTAAATTAATTGAAAATATGAGTTTGAACAAAAATTCAATGAAATAGTAATTTGATCATTTCTATAGAGGTACCAAATTTCGGTACCAAGAACATATTATTAGACATTACTGTAAATTATTGTACCTAATTCTTTTAAAATTAAGTATTCAAAGTTTAACGCACTTGACATTTGGTGGTAGGACCTCTTGTGAGTCCGCGCGGGTAGGTACCACCGCCTTGCCTGTTTCTGCCATGAAGCAGTAATGCGTTTCGGTTTGAAGGGTAGGGCAGCCGTTGTAACTATACCGAGATCTTAGAACTTATATCTCAAGGTGGGTGGCGCATTTATATTGTAGATGTCCATGGGCTCCAGTAACCACTTAAAACCAGGTGGGCTGTGAGCTAGTCCAACGACATAAGCAATAAAAAAAATATATATATCACTTACCATAAAAATACTCATTTCAGTTCTTGTCTACAATAGTAATACTGGTATATCAAGACAATCTTTAACTTAATGAGTGCTTATCTTAGCATTATGGGTTCGAATTCCTGTGATATATATCCTATGATAGGAACTTGAATATATATTTAAATAGAGAAGTTTTAGTAACATCTTATCACAGCTACCCTTATCAGTTCTTTTTTAAATGTAATGTAGGTTAAGGCCCTGGAAGCTAGTACAAAGTGAAAAAAAAGATTGGGACTATTGAACAGTCAATTCAAAATGTATCTAGAAACAAAACCTAATAAATACTTACATCTCATCACTCGTTATATATTGATCGCTGAATAAATCCATGTTTCAGGGTACGCGAACGAAGTTGGAGAATCTTTCCGTCCTATTGTACCAGTGAAGGTGGTCCGAGCAAGTTACGGAGTAGCATTCGCGTATGTTCTCGCCGATACTGCTGACAAGAGCTGGAAAATGATAAGAGTATGTTTGTCATTAAACCCACTAAATAACAATCCTTAAAGATGAAAACTACAGAACTGATTCTATTAATTCTCTGGTTCTTGTAAATTTAAGACTAGTTCAAATTTTTCATCTTTTAAAGCAAAAAAATTTTTATTTAAATAAATTATTAGTATTTAATGTGAGTCGACTATTATCAAAGCCGGCAATCTGACTTTTGGACAATGATTGGTAAATCAGAAAAACGAATTATTGACTTAGTATTCCATTGGCAGTAACAAAACTCTTCGGAACGACATCTTAGATAAATAACAGGTTAACTATTAACCTTTATTTAATGCAGGTTTTGAACCGTATTCCTTGAAGGAGACGATTATATTCATATCAATCTGTATTGACATATCAATAAAAAAAATTGTCCAAATGCACAGATTGCCACCTTTGATAATAGACGACTCATGTATAGATTTAGAATGATCAGGGTAGGGAAGATCTAAGGAAAGATTTAGGGTAGGGAGACTGAAACAATGGGGTGACCAAATTAATAGGGAAGGATGGCCAAACTATCGGCAAGGACAGATCAGTGGACTGGAGGACAGGACTGGAGGAGGCCTTCACCCGAGGAGGGGTCCATATCCAATAACAATAACTAACTCTTACTAACATTTAGACAATAGACAATATGCAAAACATTAATAACCAACCAAACATTAATAAACAAATACCACATTCTAAATGGAAATTAAGGAAATACAGGCTTCTTTATTTTTTATTTATTTAATGTATAGATTTGTTTCTTAGTTTTCATTATTATTCAACAATTTATAGCACTACACCAGTGAAAGTACTCAACACAAGAAACAATGCTAAGGTGCCTAATTATTTTGGGATTGTAAATTAAAAATATATTATTTAAACATCATCATGTTGGTATATGATTGATGATATATTATTTGGATAAACAGAATTTGTTATTTCTACCTGCTGTTCTAGACTAACTAAAAAACTTTCATCTTTTACATAAGATGAGAAATTTAATTTAGAGAAAATGAACTTTGCTTAAGCTAAGCTTGCTCTGTTTGAAAAGCAGTTCGAATTAATCTAGAATGATATATTTTAAATGTTTCCTTTTTAATACGCTTTTATTAGCTTCAGACGTATGTATGTAACGGAATCTTTGAACATGATTTTGACCCCCTACAAAACGTTAAAAAATTGATATTCAACTAAAAAATGTCAAATAAATAATAAATTTGAATTAAAAATAGTGTAAGAAAAATTATTTTATTGTAAAAAAGCGTGGGGTGCTTTTCAGGATATTATCAAAATAATCCTTCTACTCATATCTGTTCATAAAATGTTTATAACTACTGATACCATGCACCCCACAGTTTTTTACAATTAAATCATTTTTTCTTACACTATTTTTAATTCAAATTTATTAAAATTTATTTTCTATGTTTTTGGTTGGATTTTCGATAAAAGTGTATTTTTGTTGTTTTTTAAACTATCGTTTATTTGACCATGCTAGCATAGTAGCAGTAGTTAGGTATGTGATTTAAAGAAAATAAAATACTCTTTTTACAGAATAACATATTGGAGTATTATTTGAATATACAATTGAAAATACAATTGGAAGTTTATCAATCAAATATTCATTAGAAATTGTAAACATGTTGATGACTATAATTTCATCAGCTAAGAGGTTGGTCAGTCTGCTAGGTCACTGAACTCAGTCCAATCATATGTTTTTATTTGGCTTACAGAAAGACGGTCGCCCGAAAAAGGTGCTGATAGAGACCGGAGACGCTCTGTTATGGCAAACATTGGCCTCGGTTGTCATACCGGGATTCACAATAAACAGGTTTGTATAATTAAATATCTCATCTTTAAAGAAAGCTTTTGTTTTAATATGTATTCTTTTAATTTTTCCTAAGAACGTTTTTCATTATGAAGAAATTTTAATGTTGCATAGTTGGTCACATAGATGTTTTTATAGTACAACCGCGTCCAGTCACAACGAGAGCCATCTCTTGGCCGATAGTGGCACTAATAAATAATACAAACACTACTAATTACACCTTCCTTAATTACATATTGATCGGATTTCAACTGTAATGACTGAAACTTCAAGATTTAGATTAATTTCATGTATATCCTTGTCGTTTTTTTATATTGTAGTTGTTTATTACTATATTACTATACTAACTTACTATATTATATACTATATTACTATACTAACTTACTATATTGGAGTTTACTCCTTTAGAATCGATTTACATATATAGGCCCGGGGTATGAAAATTATGGGGACCAAAATCGTACTAGCATGTCACACGAAATGCGTTATGCGCCTGATTGCGCATGTCACACGAAATGCGCGCCGGGCTGCTGCGCCGGCAGTCCGCCACAAAGCCTCGTACTGATCGCGCGNAGGACCCGTCATTTTAAGCTCCCAAAACCTCTATTAGCGAGAAACAGAAACCTCTGTAAGAGAGAGTCGTTTTTCCCTCATGGACCTCCGTAAGTGAGACTGCTACTTATCTATACCTCTATAAGCGACAGTCGAGCTTTATTTATCTATATTATTAGGAGGAACAAATGACAAAATAAATTACAAATTTAACATCTGCTATTTTATGATTTTTTCTTAACTTTCGTGGAACTTCCTAGCATTGTTTTAGTATTGTTTTCTCGTCACTAATAAACCAATTCTATTTCGTGGAACTAAATGACGTTGTTATTTTATCGCATTCTTTTCAAATGGACACGTGTGCCTGTGTACCGTCCTGTTTGTCGGACTTACTCAATCGTTAATCAAGTGCGAAAGAAAGTTCTGTTCTGCATCACGTCAAAACGGAAAATTAAAGTACTGACATTAAGTGATAAACTTAAAATAGTGAATGCATCCGGAAAATCGCGAAATGAAATTCAGAGGGAGCATTAGCGAGAAACTCGGATTAGTGAGAAACCTCTATAAGCGAGAATAAGATTGTGCTCCCTTGAACTCTCGCTTATCCAGGTTTGACTGTATTTCCTTGTCGTTCTTTATATTGTAGTTGTTTATTACTACTAAAAAAACAGTTGGTAATCATTAGAAAATGGTACAAAGATAAGGTAAAGAAAATTGTGTTTTTGTTGATTTGTATAGATATAAAAATAAGCAGTGGGCTTGGTATGTTTTAACTAACAATGGTGGTGGTTTGGTGTATGGGTAATCTTATCCCGTTTGGGCACTATGGAGGATAGCGGTAAGGAGAACAGTCTCTGTGTGTAAAAAGTGTCCGTTAAAATCTGCTAAATAATGGTGGCGCTACAGTAGCAATAGGGTAAATTTAAAAAAAAGGCGCCGAAAGTTATTATAATAAGATAGAGAAATAAAAAAGGACGAAAGAACTGTAAGCACTATAAAATCACAAAAAGTATTTTATTTCAATCGTTGTCTTACCACGTCATACCACAGCAATAATTTTAGGTTATATTGACGAAATTAGCTTGGACTACGTAAACATGTGAGGTCCTACATATTACGCTGTCACTAACTACTCTAGTCATTAAATATTTTAAATTTCCTAACTCAGCATACTTCAATCAGTTAAGAACTGCTCAATTCATATCACCCTGTGCCTATGCTAGCACCATTCTGGAGGATTTTTGATCTGTTATTTAGTGCTGAAAGTGGGATACTTTTTCAAGCTTCTCCCATATGAGACGGTTCTCCTTACCTCTACCCTCCATATTGGTTACATTGATAATGTCATGTCAGAAACCTTATCTATATCCAGAAGTCAATGTCATATATATATATATATCTTATATTTCAGAATATGCGCGCTCTCACAGCGTGTTCTATCGAGAAACGTACCGAAAATGCCTTTGACCGTTCGGAATTGGCTGACTGTGGCCCTAGGGCTGGCCTCCATACCGGTCATAGTGCGACCCATAGACAAAGCGGTGACTATCATGATGGACTCGACTTACAGGAAGTGGGTTCAGGCTTAGCACCCGTAGTCTTTACTTCGGCGCTGCGTAGCTGCAATATGTTTTGGTGAAGACAGAGAATATCGAATCACCGGAGAGATTTTCACTGCTCAACATAATCCTACGGGTTACGCCCTTATACAAAGGGGGTCGTAAGGAAGCAACCGGCATTTAACGTATATTGCGATCTAAAATTGCAATCAAAAATCAATTTTAACGACTTTTCCATTACCCGCAATGTATTACAAAATCAGTTGACCTACGATTTTTCCATTACACGCAATGTATTACAAAATGAGCTGACCTCTGAGGACAACGTTCTCTGGCATTATAAATCAAAACTAATGCTTCCTAAAAAATGGCATTTTTGCAAAGGATTTCTATTATAGCCGGCTAATTTTCAAATGTAAGAAGTCCACCGGCGGGCGTACGGATTGATAGCTGTCGACAGCTTTGGTAGGATTTTAGATGGAGATGAGAAGACATTTGAGCGTTTTAGAACTGGCTGTATATATAGCATTTAGATTAGGATAAATGAGTACAAATTACTTTAGGTCTTTATAAAAATATAATAAAAAGCAACGAAATTATGCTGTGTCCTATGTATCTATGGTGCAAGTTGTGGACGCCGCGGTATTTTGGAGCGCCAGTCTCTTCATTCCCAATGAACCTCTTACATTTGTACCTATTTTACTTTGATTGTTAACTTACTAGAGGGCGCTAGGGTTGCACACGGTCCCTACATTGACTAGAGACGCCTTTGATAAAGTGTTCAATGTACATACAGGTACAGTGTACGGTAGGCAGCGGCTTGGCTCTGCCCCTGGCATTGCCGAAGTCCATGGGCGATGGTAACCAGTCACCATCAGATGGGCCGTATGATCGTCTGCCTACAAGGGCAATAAAAAAAAATTCTTAGGACACGGGCTTTTTATGTCAGATTACTAACGTACAGCGCCCCTAGCGGCAAACGCAGCCAAACTTTAAAACTGCATACAAATTCTAGTTAACTTTTACGCTATCGAGATCGTTAAAATACTCGCACTAACCACACAGTATGTTTAAAGGAGAGAATTGTTGGGCCGTGTTACTGGAATTGGATTAAGAATGAAAGAAATAATTTGTAAAGTTGTTGGACATACTAAAAGTATTGCTTAAGTGTCCTTAATCAATGTGAATGTGTATCCTATTGTTATACATCTGTAATTGTTGTCTTATGATTTTGCTAACCGGGCGCGTTATCATTTTTTAATTTTTTTTACCAGTCTTATTTAACGTTTTTACCATTTTATTATTTTGTTTCCTACCTATTCTAGTATCTTCGAGGGGTCATAACTAGATTCACAGAACTAGTAATTCAAACCTGACGATGTTGCTAACACTAGCCCTAACAAGAGCAGTGTTTTCCAGATTTTTCTTTCCTACCTATGCTAATAGCCCTGAGAGGTTATAACAGCTTCTCCTTGACGTGTAGGTGAGCTCACGGGGCTCAAACCGGGTGTGTTGCTAACACTGGCCCTAGTAAGAGCAGTGTTTTCCAGAATCTACTACCAGATCGGAATGTCCACTGAGAAGATCCGGCGAGAAACTCAGTGGGTTGTGTCTGTGGGTTAATTTACTCGCAGAACCCTTGACCGGTGCTTGTGGTACCTAAAAGCACCGTTAGTGGATAGGGAGGATCCGAAATGACGTGCTTAGGGCGACGTCGACTGTTTACCATTCGGTTGGGAATGAACTATCTTCAAGATCTATAGCTATCTTATACCACGATAACTGTATTCGAATGGCCATTCTAAAATGAATATAATAAAGGCGATTTTAAACAATACGATCACTTATTTCTATAATTATGTTTCATATATCTTTTAATATAATTTTGTGAACGTCATTGACATTTCAAAATTTTTTACGACTATCTGTAAAATTTACGGTACAAAAATTTATAACTTCGCTTCAATATCCTCACCAGTATCAAGATGAATGAAATTTGATGAAATTAATTGCTAGTTCGTTTTTTCTGGTCTCTAAATTACAAACACATTATTAATATTAGCAATCTCAGCGGAGGAATGTAATCTCAGAGCGATGTTTTAATTGTCTATGCAGCTATGAATTTACGTAGTCTTTCTTAATAGACACATCTTGATATAAGTTTATGGGATATTGTTGATATATATAACGGATGTGTAAGCATTTCGCAATTTTTATAAAAGTGACCGAACGAAACTTTAGTATGTGACGTCATTTGCGGTGAAAATATACTTTAAATATGGCCATAGATTATAAAGTAATACAGATCAATTATACTTATCGTCCGTAATTTGTTTTAAAAGGTTACAATTAATCGATTTTATTTATTAATTGAAATTATTAAAGGATCATTGAAAGTAAATATTGAGTATTTAGATATTGTAGGATATAGTAGTAGTTTACTAAACAACACATAGGTAATATCTTTATTTTTATTTGCAAAGAAAGAGTAAGTTATATGAATTTCAGTACTCAATACAACATAATACTCAAAAGGGCCTATCTCATAAGGACTCGCATCCAGGGCCGTAAAACACTTAAAAAAAAACATAAGATCCAATGGACTTGTAACCGGTAAATTTTTATAAATAAAAAAATGCTACATGTGACATGACGGTTTCATTATTTTCATTTTATTACATATCTCTGGTAGTTTTCCAATTACAGTACAAGAGCGCATTATGCNTCCAACATAATACTCAAAAGGGCCAATCTCTTAAGGACTCGCATCCAGGGCCGTAAAACACTTAAAAAAAAACATAAGGGACAATGGACTTGTAACCGGTAAATTTTTATAAATAAAAAAATGCTACATGTGACATGACGGTTTCATTATTTTCATTTTATTACATATCTCTGGTAGTTTTCCAATTACAGTACAAGAGCGCATTATGCCGTATAATGCGCTCTTGTGCTGTAATTGGAAAACTACCTCTGTCTCGACTTTTCGAATACTTTGTAGGTTTCATTAACGCGGACATTTAAATCGAAAATCTTGTTGCAATGTTCACAAATCGGAAGACGTTAGAAAATGCTTTATTATTAGAAATATTATGCTTTATTAGGCTGTGATAATTATTTTGTAATTTTAGACGACTTACTCGCATTAATTGTTTTATTTGTAAACATGCGAATGTGATAGTTGTTTTTTTGTTATTGTTATATTATGTATATTAATAAAGTGTGCACAAGTTCAAAATTGTTTTATTACTGTATGGAGAGTTTTAGAGGTTAAAAGAACCATCTTAAATTGGAGACAAGTTGACAAAGTGTCCAGCTGTAAGCCGTAACGTACAAATCGAGAAGCCACCAAATTAATAGCGTTAGTGTAGCAAGTGGTGTGATATGAAAATAGCATTTGTAAAATGAGTGAGGTGTGCTTTTATTTAGTTATTTATTAGGCACACAATATACATCACAAGTCAAAAAAAACACGAGTAGAAAGATATAAAATCTGGCTTGCAACATAAGCCTTGTGCGCACGACTAAGCAAGACAAAGTGCTGCATTTGTACACAATGTTCCTTACATCTATACGACAAAACAACATGATAAAGACAACTAATCTAACTTATATTGTAAAAAAATAATTTAATTCACAATATAAGTATAAATATAAATAAATATTTACTAACAATCACTCTACATTAACTGGTCCCGTACTAAGTTCGTAAAGAACTTGTATTACAGGTACCAGATAACGGAAATAAATGTAAGATTTTTATTATACACATACATATATTTAATAAACATCCATAACCCTGGAAAAGACATTTCTATATTTATCATACAAATATCTTCCCTTGGCGGGATTTGAACCCGCGACCCCCTTGTGTAGTGACCATGTCACTTACCATTACACCAGACGGCCGTTAAACATTAAACAATTACACTATTTAACCTACTATTAACATGGAGGATGCCCTTGAACAATTTTTATAAACGTCACTAACCTATAAGTAAAAATATCCAACTCAAGTGAGCTCTGACTTGAAAAAAAGAATAAAATTACTTTTAGCGTATTTTTGAAGTTACACTACTTTGCGAAACACCGCTCTTGCTAGTGTTAGTGTTAGCAAATTCTCTTGAGGTTGAGCCCGTGAGCTCACCTACCCGTCTGTGCGTAGCTGGAACAGCCTCTTAGACTACCATAGAATAGGTTGGGAAAAAGTTTTTTTTTCTTTTTTCTTGTCAACTGCTAGTAACTTCGAAGGGTTATATTAGCTTTACCGAGCGTGTAGGCGAGCTCACGGGGTCCAGTCTGGGATGTGATTCTTAGGGTAGAGGTACTGTTACATATGCCCCTCAATAATAACGTAATATAAATAATAATGCAGACTAAGGCATTCCTTTTTTTTTCTACCTATGCTGATAGCCTTGAGAGGCTATTTCAGCTTCACTCTAACGTTTGTAGGTGAGCTCACGGGGCTCAAACCGGAGTGTTGCTAACACTGAGCCTAGAGCAATGCTTGGCAGAATCCATCCGGATCGGAAACGCGACCCACTGAGAAGATCCGGCGAGAAACTCTGGGCTGTGTCTATTGGTTAATTCGCTTGTCGAGCCCTTCGTCGCGAGCGACGGTTTCGACGAGGACGGTGACCGGTGCTTGTGGTGCCTAAAAGCACCGTTAATGGGTCAAGAGGATCCGTAATGACGTGCTTTGGGCAATGCCGACGGTTTACCATTCAACATTCCTGAATGCGCATCGTCTTTATATACAGACGATTTAGTGCTAAAGCGCAGCAGAACAGAATTGGCTTGGAGGGAACACACATCGTTTGTATTATTTCTTTTATAAAATAAACTCAGTGTCAGTCACAGATTCCTTTTTTTAAAAGAGCTCCTGGACCCACCCTTTAACAGTGCCCTCCATATACCTACTGTACCTACTTAAAATTCGTGGGATTGAGTGTCTGTCGCTTAAAAGTTAAGATGCCTTATATACTATCGAGCGAGATGACTATGCCGGTGCTAGAATCCCGCAGACAGATGCTAACTTGTTTAATAAAATACTTTAAGCGCTCACAAACAAAATAAACTATCAAATTTATCAGCAAAAACCTCTTAGTAAAATTACGTTGCTAAGTAAATATGTTAAGGAGCGAATAATAAATATTAAGATGAACATTTCTCAGCGCATCTATCACGCGATGCCAGTTTATTATGGAATGAAAGTAGCATATCAGTGATACAATAAACAATTATTATCTTTAGTATTTGTTTTTTCATGCATTAAATTCTGCAAATCGACAAACATTTGAATGAAAAGTGAATAATATTTATTTGAAAACATTCATGTTATTTTCTTGGTGTAATACATGTATAAATATATAGATATAATTATTATAAATTATAAATATAAATATGATTTTATTAGCGATCCGCTCTCGTAATTTATTATTGATTTTATTGAATTTTCTTATTATACAAATCTGATCTGATTATTTTTTTTTGAACCTACCTAAGCTGAAAGTCTTGAGAGGCTATTTCAGCGTAACCCTAACGTTTGTAGGTGAGCTCACGGGGCTCAAACCTGATGACGTTGCTAACACGAACCCTAGCAAGAGCCGTGCTTCGCAGAATCTACCACCGGATCGGAAACGCGACCCACTGAGAAGATCCGGCGAGAAACTCAGTGGGCTGTGTCTGGGAGTTCATTTACTCGTCGAGCCCTTCGTCGCAAGCGACGGGTTCGACGAGAACGGNACTGAGAAGATCCGGCGAGAAACTCAGTGGGCTGTGTCTGGGAGTTCATTTACTCGTCGAGCCCTTCGTCGCAAGCGACGGGTTCGACGAGAACGGTGACCGGTGCTTGAAGTACCTAGAAGCACCGTTAGTGGATCGGGAGGATCCGAGATGACGTGTTTTGGGCGACGTCGACTGCTTTCCATTCTGTCCGCAGGATCGGGAATGGCTGATCTGAAACGGTTTCTTGCCATTTTCAAACTAAAGAAATAGCTTTGTGATGCACACTAATATTTAATTTAAAAGTAAATATCTTTTATTGGAATGCGGAGGTATTCGCTCGACATGTATAATTTAGTTTAATTTTAAAACCTTCGAAGTGGTTTTTAATTTTTTAGCGTATTTCCAAATTCATATGATTTAATGTGGGAGAAAATGAGATAGAAAGCGGTTCTTTTTTAATGAGAATAGACATAAAACCTATAGCATGGCCAGTTATAAAAAAAAAACATAAAAGCAAAAGTCAAAAAGAAGGAGAACAAAAAAAGACTATCGCCGAACGCACCGCAGGCATTGTACACGCACACGCCGCGAGTGGTACCTATACCAGTTTTATGAACAAATGCCATCAAGTCGTCAGGCCAGCCACCGCCATTACGTGTCGTCCAGCAGTCACGTCCGTTGAATTCTGCAGCCTGTAAGAAGCTAGCGACCGGTTGGCAGGTACGTCTACTCCTCATAACCTAGCCTCGGCCTGCCCCTCTTTTTATTCATCTTTTAGCAATATTCGCTCCCCGCAAAAACTTCCTTCAAAAAATATAGAACCAGCGCACCGCCGTGGTGGAAATTTGTAAAGAGTTTTTCCCATTAGGAAGTACAGTCTTTCTTATATTCGTGGTTCTCTTTGTGCTCTGCTTCGTACCTAATATCCGTACTTAATACATTCTGACTAAATCTATGTAATATATACGAATAACATGTAAAATAATTATCAAAATTTTCTATCATCAAATATGATCATAACTAAAACCTATAATTATTATCCTATTCCCGAAATTTTACATTCGTCTCATTATCTTGAAGTCAAATTTTTTGAAGGTTTCACTTCTGCGTGTGGATTGCACACATGTTTTATTTTTTTATTAACAACAAAGAAGTAGTAACCTTAAAATCAGACAAATTCACTGGTGGTAGGACCTCTTGTGAGTCCGTACGGGTAGGTACCACCGCCCCGCCTATTTCTGCAGTAATGCGTTTCGGTTTGAAGGGTGGGGCAGCCGTTGTAACTATACTTGAGACCTTAGAACTTATATATTTTTTTTTTTATTGCTTAGATGGGTGGACGAGCTCACAGCCCACCTGGTGTTAAGTGGTTACTGGAGCCCACAGACATCTACAACGTAAATGCGCCACCCACCTTGAGACATAAGCTCTAAGGTCTCAGTACAGTTACAACGGCTGCCCTGCCCTTCAAACCGAAACGCATTACTGCTTCACGGCAGAAATAGGCGGGGTGGCGGCACCCTACCCGCGCGGACTCACAAGAGGTCCTATCACCAGTAAAAAGGTGTGTGGCGCATTTACGTTGTAGATGTCTATGGGCTGCAGTAACCACTTAACACCAAGTGAACTGTGAGCACGTCCACACATCTAAGCATTAAAAAAAAAAGTTATTTCGTCGCTCTCAAACCAAAATCTGCCATGTGCAAAAACTCTATTTTGAATTGACGAGTAAAAAAATATTTTCGTATAAAATTTTATATGAAAGTGACTTTTTAAGAACTATATCAAATGAAAGCTATATATAAATATTAAAGCTATAGACACATACCAGTTTTTTTTATACGGTAGACAGGGCTGTGAACTATACGAAAAGGTCAAAAAGTAAAAATCTCAAAAAGTGCATATGAGGCCTATAGAATCAAAGGCAGCTAAATCCAATCTGTCAAATATTCAGGTAAACTACAAAAATCGGTCCTAAGCACGTCATTACGGATCCTCCCGATCCATCGAAGTACTGCTCTTGCTAGGGCCAGTGGTTAGCAACACTCCCGGTTTGAGAAGCTGAAATAACTTTGTTCGGATAGTTACGATATTCTTTATTTTAAAGCAGATTTATAAAGAACTAGCGACCCGCCCTCGCTTCGCTTCGGAAAAATTAAAACACACATGAAACCAAAAAAAAAAAAAAAAAAGTAGCCTATGTTCATCAGGGACAATGTCGGCTTCTAATGGCAAAAGAATTTTTCAAATCGGTCCAGTAGTTTAGGAGCCTATTCGAAACAAACAAACAAACAAATCTTTCCTCTTTATAATATTAGTATAGATGAGAATATTACTAATAATCTGAATTTTAAATGATAAAACTTCGTTTATTAGTACTTAGTACTGAGTAAAAATAAAATTTTGGAACTGAATTTGGTAGAGATTTAGCTGCATTTGTTATAACTTGAAAAGACTAAAGCATGTCCAACTACCTAACTAAACAAGATAGCGCCATTGTTAATCCATTTTACGACATTAAGGCGTTTAGCTGCCTTTGATTTTATGGGCCTCATATAACAGATTGTGACTTGACAACGACGATTTGTCGATTCCAAGCTGTGTTCCAAACAGAGACATTAGTAGTGGAAAATTGCTCAGTAATGTAGACTTATTTCTTATAGCTCTCTAGTCATGCCCATTATATGCAATCATTTAGAAAAACCTTGTGAATCTACCGTGTACGATGTACTTACTACAAACATTAATTTAAAAAAAGAGACCTGTTCTAATACTAGTCATGTTTTATTCTGTGGATGTAAGTATATAAATCATACAGTGATTTCATATTACATGAACGTAAACGGTATATTATATCTATTTATTGTATGTATGCATTTTCTATAATAATGTATTGTTTATAGTACACAGCAACATACCTGTTGAATCTTTTTTAGAATTTCTGTAAATAAAAGCGGTTGTCTGGCAGAGATTGCTTTTAGCGGTAGGCAGCGGCTTGGCTCTGCCCCCGGCATTGCTGAAGCTCATGGGCGACGGTAACCACTCACCATCAGGTGGGCCGTATGCTCGTCTGCCTACAAGGGCAATAAAAAAACCGGCCTATTGTACAAATATATTTGCTTGTTGACTGTCTTTTAATGTTAATCGTGTTTTGGTGTGCAAAGTGTTTCTCTCGCTCTCTCTATTCATGCATATTAGGACGCTTTTATCTGCTTGGTATGTTTTGTATTTAATGGAATCTTCCATTGTCTTTTCCACCTTTTTTTTTCCCTACCTTAGCTAATGGTGTAGAGAGACCATGTCAGCGTCACCGGCCTAGTAGGTGAGCTCACGGGGCTCAAACCTGACGTTGTTGCTAACACGAACCCGACTTCAAGATCTCCAGTTAATTTGAAAATTTGCACGCGCATCAACGACCAATGACAATAATAGTGTCAACAGGTAAAAAAAAAGATGAAATTATCTTTTGATACTTAAACGCGTTCTCTTATTTCTTAAACTACATTTATCCTAATAATATTCTAAATGCGAAAGTTTGTAAGAATGTATGGATGTATGTTTTTGTTACTCTTTCACGCAAAAACTACTGAATGGATTTTGATGAAACTTTACAATAATATAACTTACATATCAGAATAATACATAGGCTATAATTTACAAAGATATAGTGTGAATTACCCAAAATATAACGATAAGTACCAAGTAAGAAGGAAAAAAAGGAAGAAAATTCAATAAGATCAATAATAAATTACAGTTCCTGAAGCTAAGCGAAGGCGGGTCAATAGTTGTGTTATAAATTAGTGATTCCTTATAGGGAACATCGGACCAACGCATCAATCTTGGAAGAACTAGGCGTCTCCAAAATACTTTCCACCACTTGCCTACCTATGATTTATTTTTTCAAGTTTTTCAGGCACGTTGTGAGAAAGGGGGATGAATATCTCGAAAAACTACTAATTACCGGCAAATTGGAAGGAAAGAGGCCAATGGGGCGTAGTCCTATGAGCTGGTCCGATCAAATTAAGACGACATTGGACTCCAAAATGAAGAAGCTGAGAAGTGCGCGTTTGGGATGGTATGGACATGTGATGAGACGAAATGAAAATGAGGTTGGTAAGAGAGTGTTAACTATGAATGTGGTAATATAGAGGAAGAGGTAGAACTAAGAAGAAATGGATGGATTGCGTGAAAGACGATATGTGTAAGAGGGGAGAAATGGTATATGATAGAAAAGTATGGAAGGAAAACACGTTGCGCCGACCCCAGGTGACTGGGAGGAGGGCAGGATAATGATGATGATGATTGGACTCCAACATCAGTGTAGCTATCCCCAGCGCAGAGGGCAGGAATTAATGAAGGAATATAGTCCGAACAAAAGCGCTTGCTCCATGAAGATTCACGACCCTCAGGATTGAGGAACATGATGCAAAGAGGAGGAAATTTACGTATGATATTTCTTCTTCTCAGTCGTTCACTCCTGGCGGAGTGGTCGTGGTTACGTAAGTCTTAATATTTGGTTGCGGCTTTTGAGAGACTTCTCCATCTTTCTCTATTTGTGGCGGTACGTGTACACTCAGTAAGGGAGCACTTCGTAGACAACTTAACCAAGTCTGTCCACCTTGTGGGTGATCGGCCGCGAGAGCGTTGACCGTCTACTCTTCCTTGAACCACTAAACGTTCCAATGACCTTTCATTACGAATGATATGTCCAAACATATTAAGGATTCGCAATTGCACAATAGACGAAAGCCTTTGTTTGATTTGGAGCTCTTTGAGGATGGATACATTAGTGCGGTGAGCAGTCCATTTTACCCTCAGCAAGCGTCTCCAGCACCACATCTCAAGGGCGTCAATCTTTTTACGACATTTTTGATGGATCGTCCATGTTTCAAATCAAATCAAATCAAATCAAAAAAATTTTATTCAACATAAATGAAAGTACATACTTGTTGAACGTCAAAAGAACTACTGCCAATTCACAAGAACTAGCCTCCGTCCTGAGAAGAATTGGCAAGAAACTCAGCGGGCATGTTTTTTTTTTTTTTTTAATAAGAAATTATTATTTATTAATTTTTTAATATTACATAATTTTTTTTAATATGAGTTTTTTACAATGAGTATTATAACGTAACAATTACTACAATATTGAAATGCCCGGAGCGAGCAACTCATTCCCACTTTGTGCAATCTTCTAGATAATCATTGACTTTATAGTAAGCTTTATTGCACAGATGTTCTTTAACAGTTTTCTTAAACCTATGTATATGTAGGTTCTGAACATCTTGTGGGATTTTGTTGTACAGGCGCACAGACAAACACCCGAATGAATTTCGTATCTTATGTAACCTACTCATCGGCACAACAAGCTTGTGTTTGTTCCTAGTATTTCTATTATGTATGTCCGACTTTTTAGGAAACTCCTCAATATGTTTACGAACATACATCAAATTTTCAAAAATGTACTGGGATGGCATAGTGAGAACTTTAATTTCTTTAAA
>NW_021011477.1:687724-738946 GCF_003987935.1 Bombyx mandarina
TATATGATTATTATTATCGGAAAATAAGAATGGCAGACCATTATCGCGCATTTTACTTTGTGGCAGACCACTTTGAAAATGCAAAATTGCATTGAAAATGCAAAATTTTGAAAGTAATTGACTAGATCTGCCTTGATTTAATAATATGTTGTTTATTATAGTCTTAAAAACTTATATTGATCACGGCAGACCTCTCATTGCGTACAACATCAACATATAATAAAATCTTAGCTACTACCCGGCCAGATGTATATTATGTTTTCCGTTCACTGTTTTAAGAGAATATAATTTATTGCGATTTACTTTAGCAATGTATTTACCGAAATTAATATTTTTTTATATTCTATATACTAAACTTCATTAGTTAGACAATAAAGAAGTGAATTTTTTATGGAATAATTATAAATAATACGGTAACAATGCTGATCAAAAAAAATTCAATTCCTCATTTTTATTCAAGACAAAATTTAATTCCAGCTGTTAAATCCATAAAAAAATCAGTCATGTAACTGATGGAAGGTTCCCAGCATTCTATAGCAACTATAAAATAATTCGCACATCAATGAACAACTTCATAGCAAAAAAAAATCAAAATCTTGACGGCACAGGCTCAATACCACCGCATAAGAGTGAGCTTTATCAACAACTTTTGAGGGCCCACTATATTTCTTCTATTTGGAGAAATGCTTACAAAAAGCAACTCACAACTTTAGACCCATTGGAGTATGGTTGGATTGAGCAGGACAACATATATGCCTTCAAAGGGTTCGAAGGTGACCAACTTCCATATTTTGTGAGTGACTTAATCACCAATGTTCCTGGTAAGTTGATAACAATTCTTTCTCGAACATGTTCAGATGAATTTACGTTCATTTTACAATTTATGTTTTATTTTTGCAGTATTCGATTCAATGGTTGATGAAGACGAGTCGCCTAACGATAAAGATGACTCCGATGATGATGATGATGAATGAAGATTGATATATATATATAATATGTAATGCATGCATGATATATTTTTTTAACTGATTTAACACTTTTAAATTTTGTCTTGACGAAATAAAAATGAGGAATTGAATTCTTTTTTGATCAGCATTGTACCGTATTATTTATAATTCTTCCATAAAAAATTCACTTCTTAATTGTCTAACTAATGAAGTTTAGTATATAGAATAGAATATAAAAAAATATTAATTTCGGTAAATACATTGCTAAAGTAAATCGCAAGTAAATTATATTCCTCTAAAACAGTGAACGGAAAACATAATATACATCTGGCCGGGTAGTAGCTAAGATTTTATTATATGTTGATGTATGTACGCAATGTAGAGGTCTGCCGTGATCAATATAAGTTTTTAAGACTATAATAAACAACATATTATTAAATCAATGGCAGATCTAGTCAATTACTTTCAAAATTTTGCATTTTCAATGCAATTTAGCATTTTCAAAGTGGTCTGCCACAAAGTAAAATGCGCGATAATGGTCTGCCATTCTTATTTTCCGATAATAATAATCATATATTTTCAAAATTTCAAAACGGCAGACGTGGTCAAATGGATTTAAAATCCGTCAAAATCGGTACCTGTCCTACCTGAGCGCTCGGCGCGTCGACCACTTTGAGCTTAGTGAGTCCCCACCTCATGCATGGTAGGTATAGGGGTCTCAATGTACGAAAATTCAGGTCTGGTCAAATACATACAGGTAGATCCCACGGGCTCTCGGGCTATTATCTAGTTACTATTGATGATCGAAGATACCGAAACATGAATGCTAAGTCTCAGTTTTTACAGTACCTACTGCGGCTCCCTCACCCTTCAAACCGAAACGCATTATTGCTTCGCTGCAGAAAATGGCAAGGGTGATGGTACCTGCCAATAGGGACTCACAAAACGCCTTAGCACCATGAAGTAAATGTATTAAACATAGATTATACACTTAATATATTTGTATTAAAACTGGTCGTACGAATTAAATGCGGACACCATATACGGCTTTCCCCGCCAAATGGGAACTATCCCTCTGATACCACTTTCATTCAGCACTCTTTGGCACGTGACCAATAATCTGGATAATCTAGGTCGAAAGAAAGATTTATAAGATATATTAAACCAAGCTTAACGCAGGAATGAGTAAAACTGATTAAATGCAAAAAATATTCTAAAAATTTCGATAACTAGATTCTTTTCGGAAGTTGCAGAAGTCACGCGATATCAGCTGATTGAAATACACACATGCTAACTTTTAATTCTTACCATTTTACTGAAAGCTTTTATCTCGATTTTTTTTATCTCGTCTAACTACGGCGCTATATTATATCACCCTATTTAATATGTAAGGTAGAACTTAGGAGTAGAATCTCAGTATATTAAAAAGCGTCCGCCAAAAAGAATTAAAGTGGCGCCATAGTAGCAAGTGGAATAATTTTAAAAACAGCACCATAAACTACTACACTTCGGCATTTATTACATTTCAAGTGTACATAACGATAACAACAGAGAGCTCCGCACCGTTCGTCTGCGCGAGCTGGAATGTGTTGTGCGACGAACAGTTTTCGCAGCTACGAATAATAATACTTATTAACTCCATGATTAAAACACACTCTTCAGTGTAATTCAGTACACTTCACTCTGTTAAAACAGCAATATTCATACCTACGACTTCCACTTCCTACATTAGCGCTATTTCGGTGAGTCTTCGAAATATTATGTATAACTTGCTGCTTACATGTGGACACTTTTTCAACTTGTCCCCTATAGAGGATGGTGCGCCTTAGTTCTATCCTCCATATTATTTAATTGCATTCCTTTACTTTTCATAAGTCATAAGTCAAGGATATTTTCACTTTTAATTTGACATGATTTTGCTGCTTTAATATATTAAGGGTATCTATGGACTTGACTTTATTGGCAATGTTTCCTTTGCCTGTCTTTTGAACGAATCAATTTGAAGTCAATGGTAAATTGAAATTTATTTGTGTAATGCAATTTATTTTGAATGTAATGTTTATTGTTTAGCTTATTTTCTATACATACGGTGCAGTATAATGTCCATAGAAACGGTGCCAAAAGAATTACGCGGGTTGCGAGCATGCCTGGTCTGCTCTTTAATAAAGGTAATTTAAGATCTCAACAATTTTGTAATAATTATTGTACTTACAACTAATTAGATATATTCTTACCTAAATTTTGCATCTGTTAAAGATTATTTACAGCTTAAAACTTCTCAGGTAGTTTCAAAAACACTAAAAAAACCAACCAACCACCTACGATTCCTACTATTTAGCATGTTATGTTTCTCTACAGCTGAAACTAGAATATTCCTAATAGTTACATTTAATATGTATACTTGTTGAGTATACAGTTAGCTAGTATTAATCGAAGTCTTAAGTCTCAATTGTATTGTATAATGGCTATACCACCCTTCAAATCGAAATGAATGAATGCTTTGCAAGAGACAGAATCAGGATGATAGGAATAACTCATGCTGATATAAAACTAAAAATTCTATTTTCATTCTTCAAGAAGAATTCTTCTTTCATTTTGCATTCTCTCTTAATCGCTTTTTAGAACATCCAGTGAAAGAGTTGAGATATTGCTATTTTAGGCCTATAACAACAGACTTAGATTCATTTTATTAATTGCAGACATTTGACCAATTTGAATATGAAGGCTGTGACAATTGTGATGAATTTCTTCGCATGAAAAGTAACAAAGATAATGTCTATGACTGCACAAGTAATAACTTTGATGGGTAAGTTGTGATGAATGATCATCAATTTGGTCTAAAAATTTTTATTAATTTTGAATTTTTGTTTACAGAATGATTGCAGTAATGAATCCTGAAGACAGCTGGGTTTGCAAATGGCAGCGAATTAGTAAGCTAAACAGCAAAATGATGGTACAATATAGTTAGAATTCTTTTAATTAAATTATTACAAATACCCCCCTTTATCCACAGGTAGATTTTGTAAAGGAGTTTATGCAATATCTGTTTCTGGAAGGTTGCCAGCAGGTGTAATAAGAGAAATGAAGAGTCGAGGTATTGCCTATCGCCCAAGGGACACAAGCCAGAGATAAAAATGTTTAGTATTAATGTAAAATAAAAAAATGTATTAATACTTAATTAAAATAAATTGTTCAGAGACTAATAATGTTAAATTGTGTTCTAATTTATTTACTACATAGCATGTTCAAGATCTATGTAATAGGTAGGTCTCATAGGACTTGACGATCTGCAGAGGTTGGGAGCAGACCACGGACCCAAGGACGTTTTAGGGCCCTACCGCACTAAGTGACTCCCCTGCACTCTATCACCCGACGCCCAATCTCCGCCGGAGGTCTGAACCCGATCTGAGTAAGGGGTTTCCCGCGGGAAACACTAACCAGACTCGCAGCGCCACCCCGAGGACGCCTGATCAACGATGCCGATCTCCGCGGTACAATGTATACATGCTATTTTAATTGCTGGGCCATAGTTCATTTTAATCAGCAATGGCTTGAGGGCAACAATTAGATTCCTTTCTATCCATTGTCTATACAAAATTATATATTATATTCTATTTCTCCGCTCAGTTGAAATTTGAAATACAGATACCTGTACAGATTTAATAAACATGGCAAACAACAAAAACTTCAATGTGATGCTTGAAGAAAACATTTCTATTTACTTATTTTAACTATGACATTATTATTTTGAATGTAATGTTTGCATGTTGAGGTACTAAGAATTGATACAAGAATTTAATGTTTTTTTATAAGTGAGTACAAGATACTAAATTTATTAAGCTTTCAAGTTCAAACAAAGCATCTTAAAGTCTAAATTTCATGTTCAACATGTCCACCCCTGTTTTGCACACATCTTCGCATTATTTTACGAAGTCCAGTTTTCACTACACCAGTAGTTAATTTCCTTCTTATTTCATTCGCCACATTAATAATCCTGTCTCTCAATACCTACTTCAATTGATGAAATTGAGTTGGGCTCACTGTACACGAGACTTCATGTGTCCCCGCACATAAAAATCCATGGGGGTTAGGTCCGGACTTCTGGCTGGCCAGGGTATAGGCCTACCTCATCCAATCCGTTTGTTTGGATAATTTGTGTCCAGCTATTCTGACTTCTCCTGAAAAGTGCAGGGCAGACATCATGCTGAAACCACGTGTCTTGAATCAGATTGAGTGGCAAATCATCTAATAGGTCATTTAGGCCTCCTCACAGGAAAAAATCTTATCAGCATTTAACATAAATCTGCAGAAATCTAATCTTCTCACAGGATCTCCCCCTTCGATAGCATGTACCGACGTATAATGATATGGGTATCGGCACTCTGTCTGAACGGTAAACCATACTTTCCATTGCGAGAGTCCCAGATTACGGACAACAATATTAATAGAAGTGGTTGGATCCAATCGTTCCACTACCTCATTGGTTTGTTTTTCGTCGTCATCAATCACACGTGGTCTTCCAAAGTCTGTACGACGTCTTGATACGGAGCCAGTTTCTCGAAGTCTTCGATAAACTCCGTCGAACACGCTCACATCCGGCACTCGACGGCCGGGATAGGGTGTCATGTACTCATTGCGAGCATGTGCAGACAGAATTGTAGTATCCGTAACAAATTAACATGTCAGCATATTCCCTCATTGGTGTAGGTCGTCATCTTTCACAGTTCTGTATCACAAGCATAAATCAGAGTCCAGTTTACAAGCACAGCAGTCCGGAATCAGAAGAACGAGTCCAGAAACATTACATTAAGCTCACACGCATCGCATCAACCTTGAAGGACAATTGGGGAGGGACTGTTAGAACCTGCTACCTGGGGGCTCGCAACAATTTTTTTCTATGCTGTTTTATTTAAACCCTAGATTGTTAGACCTCATTGGATAGTTGATGAAATCAAGTAGAAATCATTAAGCACATCTGCCAACCAGGCACCATTTTTTTTTTAAATATTGATGAAACAAAATAAACTATCTAATTTTGTATCAGTTTTTATAAGTTTTAATCATCTACAACAGCTTATTTATTAATTTTACGTACAATATTGGTTATAGGGGTCATACATCATCTTATTTTACAGAGTAAAAATCATGTAATAATAATAAGATTTACGCATTTGAAAATATCTAAGCTGATAGCCGAAAATCAGGTATTTTTATAAAAAACAAATGCAAATATCTTTAAATCGGTTAGATTTAGGATGTGTTTCATAGTCAAATCAATCAGAAACTATGTAAAATAACATGCCCTTAACGGGAATAGGTCGACTTAACATGTAACCTTAAATACATTTGAATATTTGCATACATAGATAATAGACACCCAGACAAAGAAACAAACCTGTTCATCACACGAATGTTTTCCTGATATGAAAATTGAACCCACAACCCTTGGTTCAACAGTCAGGGGTTTACTAATGCATCCTAACAAAATTGTGTATTTCACTCAGCAACTGAAACTTGTTTTTTTTGTACACTGCATAGTATATAATATGTCGAATGGAGTAAATATTGAAATATTTCATAAGTGGTATTAAAAAAATTAGACTTAAAAGTTTTAATCCATCGATTATCATTTATTTCTATTCACTAATTTTCATCATTCACACAAGAAACTTCATAAGTTTTAACACATTCATTTTCCTCTTTCACTGTAAGCCTATTATCACTGAAATCTTGGTAACTGCATGGAATCTTAAGAAACTTGCCAAGGATATTGCAACAGGCTGTGGGTTTAAAGACACAGACCAATTTGGGTTGTCAGCTACTATTTGCATTTGGTGGTGTTTTGTATTCATTTTCAGTGCCTAAGATATCCTTATCTATTTCTTTGAAATCAATGCTTTGCTGTTTCATTGCATTCTGAAATTAATGTACACTATTAGCATAGATATATGACTGCATAGTTTCATATTTCATAGATTCAATAAATATTTGGATTATTATGTTTGAATTATGATTTAATTTGGAAAGAACTATATGAACCTTGTTAGGTTCAGAAGAATTATGTTCTGAATTATCAATCTTTCACTTGAAACTCTAACGTTAATTTTTTTTCTTTGAAGATAAGATAAACAAAATGTGTACCTTAACACATTCTTGATAAATTTTAAATATTCCAGCGCAAACAGAATCATCTTGATCGCCTTTTAAGAACCTTTCCGAGAACCAAGTATTGAAACAATCATCGTATTTTTTCTTTAGGTCTGTACATTCTTCGCCAATGCTGTTCATTTTTTATTAAATCTTTTGGAGATCAATTAAGTAAATTCTGCCGCAAAGTTTAAAATTAAAACGTTATCCCCAATTAATTTCGTTTACAATCGATGTTTCTTTCAGATTTGGTAGTGGACACCAAAATCAAATAATGTGTACAATTTATGATCAGACGGGCACATTGGATGGAAGTGTCACAGAACACTATTTTAGCGAAGGGAAGTGTTCTATGCATTATCTATAAATTGTATTTTTTTTAAGGGATTTTATGACCTGGTAACTAAGACCCTTAAGTCATGTTCTATTTTAATTTATATTCTAGCCCTTTTCTTGACTTTGTATCTGTGGAGATACATCAGAATTAAAAAATTCTAGTGCCGTTATTTTTTAGCGCAATCTTAATAATTTTTGTATGCGTGTTTATGGACTCAATGAATTTGGCCCCTCTTTTTTTGTTTTTCGGATTTTTTTAATTAATTTTTTCGTCATTTGTTCGTTAGTGTTCGAATGTAAAAATCTTGTGTTACTTAGCAATACAATTCTCTGATTCGTTTGCTTATTAGATTGATTGATCCCAATGATTAATAATTGGGAATTTAATTGTTTTTATGATCGAACAATCACCGATAGTCATCTAACAAACGCTAATTGATCAAAATTAATTAATCTGAGCGGTAAAAATAAAGATATCTAGTAAGAGAGGCAAACTTAAGGGTGATCATTTGTTTAATTAATTATAAATAAATAAAAGACGAACAAACAACTTTTACATTCGAACATTAACGAACAAACGACGGACAAATAAATAAAAATAAAAAAATCCGAAAATAAAATAAAAAGGGGCCAAATTCACTGAGCTGTGTTTATGTTTTCGAAAGCACTTTTGGTTTTTTCTGTTGGCCAGACTGATGAGTTGTTTTTTTTAAAGAATTTTATGATCTGGTAACTAAGACCTTTCATGTCAATCAACTCATGTCTTATTTTAGTGTTTATTCTTATTTTTATGAAAAATGATAAAATAGAGTGAAATTAAATGAATATGATTAATTTGAGACATTAATCAACTGGAATGAAATTAAATGACGAGATGATATGGGATGAAACATACTTTCAGTAAAATGGTGGTCATTTACTGAGATTTTTTCAGTGGACTTTTTGGAGGATCCCGAGAAGTTATGGCCAGCGGCTTTGTTTCATTTTCCCACATTTGTGCACTTTCACAGATATTAAACCACCGTTATTACACATTTAAACCTGAAGAAACACTAAATAGACAAAATAAAACAAATCACACAACAAATATTATTTCTGTGAGTACAATAATTTCCCTATATTTGGATCCAAAGGACGACGCCAGCTATGCATCCGAGGCCAGACTACTATTATGTGCATAAAATGTGGTATAAGGCTTTGCCTATTATCGGATAGGAACTGTTTTATCAATTTCCACATTATAAATTTCAAAAATTAAACTGATTTTGTTTTATTTTTTCTGATAGAAGTTTGTCCCTTAAAGAAATGATGAATTAAAAACACCGTTTAATAATTATTATTTTCATATAAATTATTTTGTAATCAAATCATAGTAAATCTGGCAATGTATCTATAGAGATACATTGTTAGCGTAACATATCTATTAATGGTCTTGGCAATGGATCCTATAAGATACATGTGTTTTTTAACTACCTTCTTCTTGTATTGTATTATACACATAATATATTGTAATTTTTTGTAGTCTGTATATATTTAATCAAAATTTAAACAAATTAAAAAAAATAATTAATCAATATATAGTGTAAAAATAGCGGATATTATTTATCATTCGTGATAATTGTTTTTGCTCCATACACTTACTTTTTGCGGTGAAAATACCATTTAAACGCATCAAGTATAGCTAACTCTATATTTGTTGTTTAAATGCAAAATAGATGTCTTACCTAGATGTGAATTAATATGACCTTGTTATTTACATTTATTACTGAAAATCGTAGTGTTAGAGATAAAGTTCTTACGTGATCTTACTTAAATATTTTTTTTTAGCGCAAATGAAATTTACTAATGTAACAATTAATATGATAACGTACTTGATATAAACTACGTCATCGACTAGGACATGCGGAATCGAATTTTGTCAAGGAAAATTCTATCATGTTAAAATTAAAACAGGTTTTGTTTTTGTAACATTTTATACAATAGTGCTCATTTAAATCTAGATACTATGAGAAAGTTAAAATAATAGGTTTCCGTATTTAAATTAAGCTAAGTTTTAATGGTACCTATTTCACCGGTCATCGTTCTCGTCGAACCCGTCGCTTACGACGAAGGGCTCGACGAGTAAATTAACCCTCAGACACAGCCCACTGAGTTTCTCGCCGGATCTTCTCAGTGGGTCGCGTTTCCGGTCCGGTGGTAGATTCTGCGAAGCACGGATCTTGCTAGGGTTCGTGTTAGCAACGTCGTCAAGTTTGAGCCCCGTGAGCTCACCTACTAGTTAAGGTTCCGCTGATATAGACTCTCAAGGCTATCAGCTTAGGTAGGAAAAAAAGGTACGTATTACAATTATTACCCATGTATACCCAATACATTTAAATCAAAGTTTAAAATAAATTTATTTTAAACTTTGAGCCATAGATAATATACTTCACTGAGCGTAACTTGTATAGGTCTATGGTAACTCTTGAGCCAATTATTAGAGGTCGCTGTTTCAAAGAGCAGCTAGCTAAAGGCAGCTAGCTATGCATGGGTTCTACGCACATTCATACAATCATCTGTTCCACATTTTTTGTCCATTACAGCATTGTCTGGACTTGGACTATTAGTAGTTATTGCTTCTTTACCATTAAAAAAAATTACTAGACAACAAAATACGCTTAAATATATTTTAATTAGAAGGTAATTTAAAACAAATGTTCTTAGTACACAATTTTATTAGTTATTGTCAGAGGTTCACAGGTTTTAATGTTAATGTTACATTTGAAAATTAAAGCTAAATGCATCATAACGATTTGCATCTACAAATATTTTTGTCAAATTTCCTTGTATTTGATGTGTAATAATGAATGTTAAACATAACAAAACAAACGTTATGTCATGATGTGGTCAGGCTGAGAGTAAGCGCTTTCTTTATTTCTCTACCCAGAGCGGCGCCAAGAGGTGGTGGAACTGCATTTCCGATCTATAAAGGAATAGACAAAATAAAATAATAGACAAAAAAAAAAGAATAGACATAAGCTAGTCAATAAGAATCAGGGGCTCAAGAATATATCTATCTTAAACATATCATTATTAAGGGTGGGTGCGTTATTGCAGTATTATTTAACACTAGCGACCCGGCCTCGCTTCGCTTCGGAAACTGTAATTTATTATTGATTTCTCCACTATTTAATGGATGTTATTATACATATAAACCTTCCTCTTCAATCACTCTATCTATTAAAAAAAACCGCATCAAAATCCGTTGCGTAGTTTTAAAGATTTAAGCATATATAGGGACAGACAGATATAGGGACAGAGAAAGCGACTTTGTTTTATACTATGTAGTGATAATTCAGTGAAGCTTTCGAGTGAACAAAAATTACTTGATCTCCGTAACACCGGTTATCTTGGTTTGAAGTTAATTGGTAGATTTTTTACTGTTGTATATGAGCATAGCGGCTGCTTTGTGTAAGAAACACATAACGGTGGTCGTCAACTCTTACAAGGCTCATTAGACGCAAATTATAAATATTGTGGCTTGCGGTGCAATTAAACCTTGCCCATTGGTGCCGTGCAGTAATGCGTTTCAGTTTGAAGGGTGCGGCAGCCCTTGTACTTAATTTTTATTGAGGTTTAGACTCTTATCTCAAGGTGGGTGACGACATATACCGTGTAGATGTCTATGGGCTCTGGTAACCACTTAACAGCAGGTGGGCTATGCTCTCGTCTAAACATCTAAGAAAGAAATACTTGACGGCGATTTCTCTTCTTTAACTCTTTCCAACAGACTTTTTGTTTATTTTTAATGGCAACGGTTTAACATAGAACACAAGACCTATCGCCGTGGAAATGAAATATTGATTTTGAAAACAATCGATATTACAATGCACAATGTTAGTATTGACTGAGATTTAGGCTGCACGCTTGATGCCCCCATGCCATTGTTAATGTCTATGAGTGACGGTAACAACTTACCAGCAAGTCAGTTGTAATCTTGCCTGGCATTGATGATGGCAATAAAAGAAGACGGCTCATCCTAAAATTCCTGTAATTTGCTATCGTAATTGGGTGAACAAACTCATGACCCACTTACAGTGTTTTTTTGATCTCATTTTTACTATCAATTTTACGTGTTAAGTATTTGTGAGCGATAAATAAATAAATAATAATTCATATTGATGTCGTCGTGGGCAGTCATGACCTAAAGGATAAGACGTCTGATGTATTCGCGTTGAAATCGCGTTCAATTTTTCTAATGAAATACGTACTCAACAAATTTTCACGATTGACTTCCACGGTGAAGGATACCATCCATCGTGTAATAAAAATCAAACCCGAAAAATTATAATTTGCGTAATTACTGGTGATAGGACCTCTTGTGAGTTCGCGCGGGTAGGTGCCACCACCCTGCCTATTTCTGTCGTGAAGCAGTAATGCGTTTCGGCTTGAAGGGTGGGGCAGCCATTGTAACTATACTTGAGACCTTAGAACTTATATCTCAAGGTAGGTGGCGCATTTACGTTATAGATGTCTATGGGCTCCAGTAACCACTTAACACCAGGTGGGCAGTGAGCTCGTCCACTCAATTAAGCAATAAAAAAAACAAATGATTTCTATGAAATACTCAAATATCTCTAACCTGTCGATGTTTATCCTGTACGGAGCCTGCGAAGAGATATGTATCAGGGAAGCCCTGCGAGCGCGCGCACTCTCGCACGGAGACGACTCGGTGCTGGTCGGGGTGGAGCACCCGGCCTTGCTTGCCCATCGGTTCGGGATCCGTCACCGTCGTGCTGAAGTACCCGCCCCACGATAGCCGACCTTATTTAATGCATTATTTGATTATTATTATTATTTTTCTATCTAAGCTGATGGTCTTGAGATACCATATCAGCGTCACCGGGCTAGTAGGTGAGCTCACGGTCCTGAAACGTGACGTTGTTGCTAACACGACCCCTAGCAAGAGTCGTGCTTCGCAGAATCTACCACCGGCTCGGAAACGCGACCCACTGAGAAGATCCGGCGAGAAACTCAGTGCGCTGTGTCTGAGGGTTAATTTACTCGTCGAGCCCTTCGTCGCAAGCGACGGATTCGGTGAGGACGATGATCGGTGCTTGGGGCACCTAAAAGCACCGTTAGTGGATCGGGCGGATCCGTAATGACGTGTTTTGGGCAAGGAAGACAGCAGATATTGCAGTATAACACTTAATGAACAAAACGATGTGTTGCATAATTTAAAAAATCACTAATATTTTTTTAGCGGTTCTTTCACTAAACCACCTGATTTGGTTGTTTTTTTAAGAAACCAGCTTAAATTAAAATTCAATATCATACGACAGATTTTCTTTGCAGTTGACACTGGCTAGGGTTGTCACTCGTACTTTATAATAAGTATTGTAACTTTATAATAAGTATTGTGCGTTGTTTCAGGTAATTGTACTCTATACTTTATGTGAACACGAAAATACTTTATTTGGCATCATTTGGTTTCTTTGGGATTTTGAAAAGCTTAGTCATAATAATATGTAATTTTTCGTTAAGCGCAATAGATCGATTGCTCAATAGCTGTCGCTACTCGCCAACGCCAGATCACTTAACCACTCGTTTTTCTAACAAGTATTTCTGAACGCAAATTAACCTCAAATGTCAACAATGTCACTGTCATTAATTGTCACACTTTCTTGTTTATTTCAATTTAATTGGAATAAAAATGTTTATTTTAATGCAATTGGGATGAAAATGTGTATTTAAACATAACAAATAGTAATAAAAAAAAAAATTAGTTTATTTTACCACTATGTACTTTTTTTAATCTATAATAACCAATGTAGTTTATTTGCAAAAAGCATGGTGGCAACCCTAGCAGTGGCTCGGCTAGGCCATTCGTAACTGTAATGCGGTAAAGTGGCCTATAAGACACAGGTAGCGCGGCGGTTACCGTAGAGCCCGGCCCAGTGGTTGTGCCTGTTGCCGGTGTGCGGCAGACACCACGGGATGAGCGTGTTCTCCTGCTTGTCCAGCGGCGAGCAGGCGCGGCCGCTCGCGCACGCGCACACGCCGCGCAC
Source organism: Bombyx mandarina (assembly GCF_003987935.1). The sequence goes on from NW_021011477.1 coordinate 701,202, forward strand.
TGCGCCGCTGCTCGACCGCCCGTTGCGCTTGTCGTCGTAGCGATACTGTAGAACCTGATCGAAATACCATATTTAAGTAGTGTAAAATCTTATATATCGATGTAACGGTAATAGATGTGCCGATTATTTTATTTTAATGTTCATCCTTTTTTTGTTTTTAAAGTGATTTTATGACCTGGTAACTAAGACATTTAGGTCAAGTTTAATTTAAATTTTAATTAAACTTTTTTATATGAAAAATTATATTATGAAATGAAATGAGATGAGATCATATGGGATGAAATATAATCTCAGTAAAATGGTGGTCATTTATTGAGACTTTTTCAGGGTACTTTTTGGAGGATCCCGTGAAGTTACGTTCAGCGGCTTTATTTTATTTTCTCATATTTGTGCAGTTTCACAGATAAATTAATAAACCAATTAATTTTAATTACGTTTAAAAAAAAAACAATTATTCCAAGGGCATTTGTGTGCCTCTTTTTAAAGGGCTATCTCAAGACAAGTGGAAACATGACTCCACAATAAAATGAACTTGTATTACAATGACTGCTGCTTATTTTGAATGCATTCAAGAAATAAATTAGTCCATTGATTACCTATTTTTACTGGTGGTAGGACCTCTTGTGTGTAGGCAGATACCACCACTCAGCCTATTTCTGCCGCGAAGCAGTAATGCGTTTCGTTTTGAAGGGTGGGGCAGCTGTTATAACTAGACTGAGACCTTAGAACTCATATCTCAAGTTGGTGGCGGCATTTACGTTGGAGATGTCTATGGGCTCCGGTAACCACTTAATAGTAGGTGGTCTGTGAGCTCATCCACCCATACATGCAATAAATAAAATTTACCTTGCACTTAGTGCCATCGGAGAGAGTAACCGATATGTTGGGTAGATCTCTCCAGTCGGAGCCCGGTGTTGTAGGTATCCTGCTGATCCTAGCTTGAATCAATGGCGCCATGTTTTTACAGATGTGATCTCGTAGTTTAGAATTCTCATCGTTGCTTCGCACTAATCTCTGGAAATGACTTTCTGGCATGGAGCCATATTCGATTTCTATTTTATTAGCACCATTACATATTTGAGGTAAATCACTCATGGCGTCTTGAATAGTGCACGTTCTTTTTGGAGCCGACTCGTCCCAGTGAATATTAGTCGAGAACCTTTTGCCGTCAATCGTCGTTGTTAATGTACAAGCACGTCTACTGAAGACGTGTGTGGGTTCTGGGTAGAACGGAAGTTTATAACCCGGCGCTGCCGCCAATATTATCAACCTTCGTCTAGTTTGGGGAACTCCATAGTTACCCGCTTGTAAGATACCAAAGGTACACTGGTATCCCATGTCCAACAAGGCCCGCAGAGTGAGCTTCAAAACCATACCTTTTTTAAAGGCCACAAAGTTACGAACATTTTCCAGTATAAAATATTTAGGTCTGTAATAATCACAAAACGATAAATACGATGCAACTAATGAGTTTTTGAAGTTCGAATACTCTCTTGAATTAAAACGATTCATTCCGGAGAAGCCTTGACATGGTGGCCCGCCACATAAAAGCTCCACTTCTCCTTGCATGGGGAGCCGCAGTCCATTCGCGCTGTGCTTAGCACCAGACATTACAGTTTTCAAAAGTGCATTACAGTCTTCATTAAATACAATACAACTTTTATTATTTAGCGAATAAGCATGAGAAGCAGCTTCGACATTTTCAATAGCCCACTTGCATTCTGCAACTCCAGCTTGATGCAAGCCTTCTGATAGGCCCCCACAACCGGCAAACACGTCTAAAGTTCGCAACGGTCTAATTTTCTCTTCTACAACTTTAGCGGGAACCGTTTCAGTAGTTTTCGTAGATTTTCCCTTCCCCTTCCCTTTGTCTTTAGTACGATCTGTTCTTCCAACACTGATGGCATTCTGCGGGAGATCCGTGAACTCTCCCGTGGACTTACAATACGCCATTCTGAAGTAGAATCTGCACGGATCACTTCCTAACCATTCTTGAAGTGAAATATTTTGGGGAACATTTTGTTCATAAATTAAATGACAATGCCCAACGACGGTCGAAAATGGAATCTCCCTTATTTCATTTGTCCAATATAAAACATTAGTGTCCTCGTGCTGCGGAAATTTACTGCTCGTGTTTTCAGGTCTAAGCAGTACATTCACTTTCAGGTAAATGTCTTGCGGTACAACTAGAGGTCCCTCACTCGCGGCAGTGACGGCAGCTATGTAACCCACACAAAAAGGTTCCCCGGTATCAATATTAGACCCACGCGTATTGGAATCGTTCTTCCTATAATATTCAGGATAAATAGTTTCATCGACTTTTTCAAACCGCGGTTTGGCAACAGTGTTCGCTTTTGTCATACTATTTTTTAGTTTAAAGGTTCCCGGTTTTAGGAAAACACCACAACCCTTCTTATAGTCAAAGTCTTGCCATTTTACATATGACCATTCCGACCTGTTTTGTTCTGAAACAATTTCGGATTTCACAATCAATTTTTCAAAAACTTTAGGAATGTTTCTTGCATCTCGTTTTGTTTTACGTTCACAAGATGGGCAGAATCTGTGCTTTCTTAAAGCATTTGGACACGCTGGATCTGGAGGTAAATCTTCAAAACGCGACGTGAACCTGTCGTAATACTTGCTATAAAAATAAGTTCTTCCATCATCCTCGAAATGTTCGTCGTCTACTTCTTTCCCGCCAAGTTTAAACCAATCTGCTGACGTTTCTTTCCTTTCTATATTCGCTTTTCTTAATATGGAAGAAAGCGGAGCACCATGGCAACATCTGTCGCCCAAAAATACTTCTCTTGGGTCACTCACTTCTCCTAAAACTGTGTCTGAGGCTCGTATGAAGACTTCTCCGTGAAAATAGCCCGATTTCGGGTTAAGGATTTCTTTCCACATGTATACAACTTTAGCGACCAGTGTAGGAATGTTTGTTTGGGAAGTTTCAATCATGACAAAGTCACCATTACAGAGCTCAGCACCATCAATTTCAACTTTTTCGTAATATATTTTTGTGGCATCAGCTTTAACAGGCTCACCAATCCATTTTAAATTTTTACTATTTGACCCAGTGAGCTTGACTGGTACTGCATCATCTATTTTGTCTTGTTTTTTCTCAGATATTTGCTGATACTCATCTTCATCATCGGGATCAGAATCTTCTGCCTGTTCTACTGCCATATTAGGACATAATCTACGGACGCATGCTTTCTTAGTTCTTCCATGACCACCGAATTTAGCCATGGCACGACATGCATTACATTCGCCGCAATCAGGCAATTGACAGGCTTCACAAACCCCGCATCGTTTTCTTCGTAAGACCAGTTCGTGATTGGTTTTGTCTAATTGATTTGAGAAAAAACTTTCAAATGTTTTTCTTACAAGTGGAGTTGTTGTAGCTTTTGTCCATGCTTTTTTATCTGTTTTTTTGTATTGTATCTGGGTACGTATTTTTCGTTTACCGAATTTTATGCCCATTAATTTGATAAGTTCTCTCATACAAGGTAATGTTATTAATGGTTCATCGTCTTCCTCGATTTCTAAGCTAACTACTTGATCACAAACAAACTGGGCATGTTTATGTAGCATTTCTTCTGTCATCTTTTTATTATTTAGTTCAGGAATGGAAAATTCTCTTACAACTTCAAGTAAATCTTCATAGCTCGGTTGTAAGTAGTGATATTCTTCTAGGAATTCGACAACTACTTTGCTAAGCCATATTTTTTCATATAAATTATTCATTAGGGGCGTATAAGCTTCGCTAGGTTTGAGCAAGTTATATTCCCCAAATTCCGTTGATAAAGTTATACAGTTCCTATCTCCGCCATCGAAACCATGTATGAACCTGATGGTATGTAAATTAGAAGATTAATAATTCACAAAAAATAACAAAAAAACAAAAAGATTTTTTTTATGTGGTCATGATAAGTGAGATACATACCATTCTATTATAGGACCTACATCTTTAACTGGAATGGATTCTTCGTCAATCTCTGATGAATCAGAGCAAATTGACTTTAAATATCCAGACATATAAATTCGAACATCATTTTCTACCAAACCACCATCAATTGGACACAAATGTCCTTGCTCATCAAATATTGTAAAGCCAGTTATATTTGTTTGGGGTCGTTCCATTATGTCTCCATCTTCCCCTTGAATGAGTACATTACAATATAATTAAATTACAATATAATATAACAAATGTTCACGATTGACTTCCACGGTGAAGGAATAACATCGTGTAATGAAAATGAAACCCGTAAAATTATAATTTGCGTAATTACTAGTGGTAGGACATCTTGTGAGTCCGCGCGGGTGGGTACCACCCCCTGCTCATTTTTGCCGTGAAGCAGTAATGCATTTCGGTTTGAAGGGTGGGGCAGCCGTCGTAACTATACTTGAGACCTTAGAACTTATATCTCAAGGTGGGTGGCGCAATTACGTTGTGGATGTCTATGGGCTCCAGTAACCACTTAACACCAGGTGGGCTGTGAGCTCGACCACGCACCTAAGCCACCAAAGAAACAATGAATGGGAAATATTGAAAGTGATAATGAAGATTTGCTGGAAGAAAAGTTCCTACAAATTCTTTGCACCCAATGCAATCATTTTAAATTATTTATCATAAACAAAGAAAAGTCAGAATGCACAAGGGAGATGTTTCCAAAGACATCACATCATTGTGAATTACAAAATTTAAAATGTATCTTTCATTTACATGAAGTAAGTGCGTACATGTAAAATCAAAAACATGTGTAAGCATGTGTAATTCTTCTCACTTAAAACAAGACTTCTTCTTCACAAATGTCTGACTGTGCTGTATCGGAGTTGCTGTTAGGCAGTGGTACAAAAATGTAGATATCACTAAAGGTTAATTGGGCCAAACTAATAATAATGGGTAACTTTTAAGCCAGTTAAATGGCAATAATCATAAATTACAAAATATGTCAAAGTAAGCACAATTATTATTAGCATATTTGGTGAATCATATAAAGGATCAAATAGACAAACAACAGAGCTTCAAGCTTTAGAGTTTAACTTTGAGACCAATCTTATTACTTTTGTGACTTTGTGCAATAGTCAGAATTTAAATTCAAGGGCTTTTTTATTGCTTAGACTGGTTAACATGCTCATGGTCCACCGGACAGTAACTGAAGGTTACTGACTGGTAACCACTTAACATCAGGATGAACACTCAAATAGCGGAGTAAAAAAAAGTGCTGTTACATACCAGAGCTCAAAACAAGTTTGTCATTAGTCAATGCAATATATTCTTCAACAGCATCTTGTGGGTGACCTTGGTAATAAATTAAGTCAGAGTTATTTAAAAATTGGCCACATATGTTACATTTCTCTGTATCAGGGATAATATTATTGCTATTCTTAATATTAGATATGGTCTCTGAATCATCAATCATGTCATGATTGTTGTTAACTGATCCAGGCTTATCCTTGTTATCTATTTCAGCAATGATAGGGTCACCATTTTTATATACTGGTTTATTTTCAACCTCGTCATCATTTTTATATATATTATTGATGTTTTCAGAAACAATAAGAGTATTATTTTTGGCTGGAATGTTAAGATTTTCAATAGAGTCATTGCTTGTAGAATCTTGGGAAATTCGATGTCCATCATTGTTTTCTGTTTTTGATCGTTTCTGTAATATACAGACAAACATACATTAAGTTTCATTATTGTTAGATTTATTAAGTCTGAAGTCATTGTGACCTAAAAGATAAGATGTCCGATGCATTCGTGTTGAGCAATAAAATAAAATAAAAATCAAACCCACAAAACTATAATTTGCGTAATTACTTGTGGTAGGACCTCTTGTGAGTCCACATGGGTAGGTACCGCTACCCTGCCTATTTCTGCAATGAAGCAGTAATGCGCTTCATTTGAAGGGTGGGGCAGCTGTTGTAACATACTTGAGACCTTAGAAGTTATATCTCAAAGTGGGAGGCGCATTTATGTTGTAGACGTCTAAGGGCTCCAGTAATTACTTAACACCAGGTGGGCTGTAAGATCGTCCACCCACCTAAACATTAAAAAAAAACAGTGGTATAAGTAAGGTATCATTGAACATAAAGTACCAGTGATTACTAGCTCAGTAAACTATGAAATTGTCATAGGTATTTTTTTAAATGCAAGAATTTTGTTTCTTCTAATTAACAATTATACTTTTTATGTTCTAAACATGAATTACTGCATTGACAAGTGATTTAGCAATTCTCTTTTTGCATTTTAAAAAGCCAAATTAGCTTTGTCATGCCATGCAACTAATTTATTTCCTAATTTTTTTCTATCTAATGATGCAATTAGGGTTTGTGACTCAGAAAAAGTTCTTTTGTATACATAAAGGAAACGCAATATTATTTTTTTCATTGCCTTGACACATTCACAAGACACTCAAAGACCATACAATAATAAAATAGTTACCAGAGCCTATATATATCATAATATGAAAATGAATGATAATATGGATGAACCCCCTTGAGATGTGTGGTCAATTGTATTGTATAATGGCTACAACCACACCTTTCATGCCAGATGGTATGACCTCTTTGCGGTAGTAGAATATATTGTGAGCTTGAAGTTAGGTAGCCCCATTCCTCTGTCCAATAACTATTTTGATTTTTTTTGTCAAAACAAATTACTTACATTATTGGCAGAAACAATTTCTTCACAGCTCCTTTTTCTCTTAGAGTTTTCTTTGATTATTTCATCCCCATCAAGTATCTTATCCATGCACCTAAGAAACAAACAGAAAGTCACAAGATCACTGAATGTAGTTTTACTTAGTACATTCAATAAATTTTGTAGATAATTTATAATTATCAAGAGAGAAGAGCATACATGCACCAATCTGACCTCATCAATACTAGAGACAGCCAAGCCGCTGCCCCTAGGAACTCTTCAACCCACACTTGATGATTGGTATGCCCAAATAGTTGTCCATTCCATTTTCCGATTTAGAATCAACCTCAGTTATAAAGCGGCGACGAGAATACTACTGACTAAATTACGATTTATTTAGTCAGTGAAAATTTGATTTGACACAAACAAATTTAATGTTTTTAGATGATACAAATACATACACTTGTGTTATACTGTTGCAAGTAATAGTTGAAGTGGGCATTTTGATTTTTTTTCAATTTTTATTTTCTGTTAATTATTCATTGAAAATGCTTAGATAGGTATTTAATTTTTATAACAGATTAATCTTGTTTTGATTTACCGAAACGGCGCCAAATCTGACAGTTGACACTTTTCTAGTAGTAGTAGTAGTTTTATTTTTCCAACTGGAAAGGCAAAAGTGTTATAACGTACAGCTTAATTTTTTATAATAAAAAGGGAAATTAAATGAAGTTATAATTTGGAACATTAATCAATTGTCATAAAATTAAATGAACTGAAATAAGATGAGATAATATGGGATGACATGTAATCTTAGTAAAATTGGTACTAAGACTTTTTCAGTGGATTTTTTGTAGAATCCCGAGAAACTACGTCCAGGAGCTTGAAACAAAGTTGCAAACACATTTGTGCACTTTTACAGATACTAAACAGTTAATAAGCCACTGCTAATACACATTTAAATCTGAAGAAACACCAATTAAATTAAATAAAACAATTCACACAGCTTCACAAAAGTCTCACACTTTTCTTTAAATTAGGAGCATTTCTTTTTTTCCAATTAGAAAGGTAAAAGTATCACATCATACAGCACAATAAACTTATATTAACATATTTTTTTTCAACCCGCGACACCTCATGTTGGCGAGTCCTTAAAAAAAAGAGTGAGTACCACTGCTCTATATATGGAACAATTTGTATGCATTGGGATTTTTTCTCTCTCTCTTTATCGATAGCGCGGACCTATCTATTTAAACTTAAACCTAAATACACAATTATATTATAATAATTTGTATTAAGTACATACCTTTAAAGCTCAATGACAACCTACATTGCTCCTTGTTACTTGAAGTCTAAAAACATGATAGCACTTAAATAGAATTTTAAAGTAAATACAATTTTTGTCTTGCAATATGTATTTGGTGGAGATAGATTGGGAAAATTATATTTTGAATATTATTCGAATACTGTGCATTGCTAAATTATTAACAATCGTCTTATTTTTTTAAAAACTATCCAGAAGCCCACAGAAATAACTAACTTCATTTAATTTTATCCCAGTTGATTAATGTCTGAAATTAATCATCTTCATTTCATTATACTCCAATTTTTTTATAATTTTTCATAAAAATAAAAATATAAATTAAAATAAGACATGACTTAAAAGTCTTAGTTACTAGGTCATCAAATCCCTTAAAAAAATAAGGTACTTACCTATCTTTAAATTTTTGTAGTTTGTTTGCATAGATTATACCATAGATTATACACTTAATATATTCAAGTTTGTTTGATTTGAATTGATTTGATGTTTCATCTTCATTAAATGAAGATCTCAGGTTTTAAATAAGTACTTTATTTTAAAATTTGCCACTAAAAATGAGACATACTACGTTAAACTAAGTGTGCTGTTTCTTCATCTGCCTCTTGGTAGTTTCAAATTATCATTGTTCAAGTCCCTTGATTGGTAATATTTTACTTCAGTTAAAATGCTATACATCTCTTCACTGATTCAGAATTACCGTATTGTCTACAGCACCAAAGGCTTTAAAAGATTTTTCTCACAAATTTATCCCAATTATAACTTACAATATTATTGTAATCCCAAAAATCATGAAGAAATAAAACAAAATATCAAAATACGAAAAGGAGTAGGAGATGTCGATAGAGTAATGCAATTGTATAAAATTATCACAAAAACTTCTGAGGATAATCATGAATACGAAAGAATAAAGCAGGATTTATATGAAGCGCTAAGTATCTTACCAAATAAAACCCATCCTTTTGTAAAAGGAAAGTTTGAACCTCACATTGCCCATGAAATAAATAAAAAGAAAGATTTTGGAGAATACAAGCCTTTTGAATTCAGTGAAATAACAAGATTATTAAATTTAATGAGAATCGAGAAGCTGGGACACACCTGTGGTCATAAAAGTTATTATTTTTTTGGAGAACTAGCAGAATTAGAGGAAGCATTAATAAAATACACAGTAAAAAAATTACTTGATGACGGTTTTCAACTGATATCAGTACCTGACATCCTTGCTAGTAATGTTTTGGAGAGCTGTGGCATGTCTGTAAAAAGCGACAGAACACAGGTACAATAACATTTGAAGACAAAATTGATATGAAGAAGCGTTAGAATAGGTTGTCTTCTTTTGGATATTTGATAAAACTTACATAGTGAAATAATACTACTAGAGATAAAAACCAAAAGTATTGCTATCGTGAGACTGATATAGTGAGCTCGGTTAAGCTTTCTTGTGATTATACCTAATTGTATGAAAAGAATCCTGTATTTTTCTTCAAAATCTGGTTTATAACATATCAACATCAGTTAAATTGGTGCAACAATCTCAATTGATCATTTATGTACTATGATATTTGTATATTCTTCTCTTTTTCTCCACCTTATCCCACTAGGTGGGGTCGGCACAGCTGATTTTTCTCTTCCATCTTCTAACAGCCATCATCTTAACACTCACTCCTCTCTCTCTCATATCGTCGCATCACATGTCCATACCACGCTAACCGTGATGATATTTGTATATTGAGACTGCAATTTACAACTTGAAAAATCTGTAAAATCAATGGACTTAATCTCAAGATTTGTTTTAGATTTATTCACTAGATCCACACCACCATGGAACTGACCTTTGTCTTTCTGGAACTGCAGAAATGTCTCTGGCTGGATTACTTGCAAACAGTGTACACAATATTAATGATTTACCCTTGAAACTAGCTGCAGTAAGCAGGTGTTACAGAGCTGAAACTTCTAACTTGGCTGAAGAAAGGGGGATTTACAGGTAATATAATGTTATGATGAACATTATAGGCCTATTCTGTATAGTACAAAGATCATATTATAATTTAAGGACAGCTGAATGCATTGTAATGTAATTTGAGTTATTTGTTTGTAATTTTTTTAGGTTGTATATTTATGAATAGGTAAAATCTCTAGTATATAAGCTCTATCACAAAATATTTGTTCTGTTTTAAATTACAAAATTTTACTTTTCCAGAGTTCATCAATTCAATAAAGTTGAAATGTTTGTAGTTACTACTTCTGAACAATCTGAAGAAATGCTTGAAGTGATACGGAACACACAAGAACAAATCTTTACACCACTGGGAATATCTGTAAGGGTTTTAGATATGCCTCCTTATGAATTGGGTGCAGCGGCTTACAGGTTCGTAAACAGTACTGTTATAAATAGCTCCTAAAATACTTTAACTATTGCTATAATATTGCACTGTGTGTAACATAGAGATTGCAGAAAGATAAATATTAATAGCACACTGAAATTATTGATTTTTATTGCCATTGAACAGCAAACAAGTCGACAACAAACTTATTTGGTTTCTAGCAGTTACCGGTGCATCAATAGCATATTAATGTTGTCAACACATAAGGATGAGTTTATTTTTGACTTGCAAATCAACTACCCCCATGTCAATCCAAGATTCATTTCAAATCAGCCTTGGAACAGAAATAGACAGTACTAGCTGATGCATGATTACAATCTAAGATAGAGCAATAGGTGAAAATACTGTAAATACATATAGACCCTCTAGGGTACCAGTACCACCTCTTAGTAAATTAGGTCATCATAACTAAACAGTGACAAATATGGATACTGAATTTCTTTACAGAAAATATGACATGGAGGCATGGATGCCTGGACGTCAAGCTTATGGTGAAATATCTAGCTGCAGTAACTGTACTGATTATCAATCAAGAAGATTGAATATTACATACAAAACATTAAATGATGAATATTGCTATGTCCATACACTTAATGGTACTGCATGTGCCATTCCAAGAATGCTTATAGCGTTGATTGAGACACATCAGCATCCCAAAGGAAAAATAATAATACCTGAAACAATTCAGAAATTTATGAATGGAAAAAAGTTCATAATGAAGAACACTAAAGTGCCTGAACTAAAATTGTTAAAAATAAAGAGATAAAACATATTTTATTGATTCAATATGTTAACACATTTATAATTACATACATGAAGTTTTCATTTTAGTGATTTACATTTTGTAAACTTTTTCATTTTTGCTTTTAGTTGATCAACATCTACTGTGGTTGTACTTGATGTTGTAGGTTTTTCTATTTTTTCTTGAGGAGGAATAAAATCTTTTTGTCTTTGTTCATCTCGTACTCTCTTAGCTTGAGCCTGTTTCTCTTGTTTTTCATGGTGAATCTTTGCCTTCTTTTGATCTTCCTTAAGGAAGTATTCCCCTGTGGCCAACTCCTTATCAATTTTACTTTCAGGTTGTGGAGGTGGGAATGGAGTATAAGGTTTTTTCTTGGCTTTCTTCTTTGGTTGCTTCCTTGGCACATTCTTGCTCTTAAATGTTGGCAGAAATCTATCCCAACTTTCATTTTTTAGCCTTGGGTCTTTCATTAATTCTCTTTTAATCATCAAACTTTTTATATTGTACATAGGATGTATATTTTTCATTGTGTCTTCAACAATTCGTCTTACTTGCACTAAACCTTTATAGGGGCCTACTGCAGATACTGTATTACCTTGGACCAAAACATAGCATTCTGTTAATAATTCAATGGATTTTAATGTAACACCCTGAGGTCCTATCAACCTCTGCCGTCTCTTCAAAAAGGTTTCTTTTTTGCGAACAAATGAATTAATTTTAATAATGTCGCACCCAATTTCGTCATCTAGCACACGAGAGGCTTGTTCAAACGGAACACTTCTCGATAACAGCTTCATGAAGTCTCGCGCTTTAATAATAATGTATGGATCCCAAGTTTTTCTCGTTGTTTTTACTGTTAAGCTTCCTTCAATTAAATCTAATTCTGCAACAATGTGATGTTCACTAAGTATTTTCTGTACCAAGGGCCAGCATTCTTTCAAGTATTGCTCTCGATACTTTGGAAATAATGTGGCGAATTTACTTTCTTCTAAAAGGCCATGCGGGTTGTCGTCGGGTGTAAATTTGGGTATCTTCATAGCCCAAGCATTATCAACTGAATTAGTTTCTTCAACTTCCATATTCGTTTTTATCAAATGTAGTGTAGCTAGCAAGGAAATGATTTTTTTATTGAAAAGATTGAGAAGAGAAATATATTTAGAATTCGGAACTATCGATTTTATTGTGACACTGTGTGACAACTGACAGTATGTAGTGATTCGGTTTTTTTCCAACATGAAAGGCAAAGGTATCACACCATACAGCCCATTTTATTAAATATTCTGTTATATAATAGATCATGGAGCGAAATGAAGGTAAGTTGATTTCGAGACTGTAATCAATTAAGATGCAATTAAATGAAACCAGATGAGATGAGAATAAGATGAGATGCCATAAAGGCTCACTAAAATCGTATTTATTGACTAAGACTCCAGTAGATTTTTTGGAAAGCCTACGAAGCTTCGTCCAGCGGCTTTTGTTTCATTTTTCCATACTTGTGCACTTTCACAGATGCCAAACGGTTAATAAGCCACCATTACTAGACCTAAAATCACTAAATTACCAAAATAATACAATCCACACAACTTCATTTCTCGCATTATCTACAAAAATCTCATCTTTTTTTTAAATATTTGCTCAAAAATTTATTGTTTCCATTTTGTCAGCAATGGGAACATATGGCATATTCAGTTATTTTTCGCATTTTTAATTCTAGCTGCAAAATCATCGGGGGTGAATCCTTAGTCCCTTAACACCGTTTAATCGTATTGGTATCTAAAAATTACATACGCAATCAAACAAGCAATTCCAAACCTGTTCCGTGAATAAAATGTCATATTATTAGAAACGCAGAATGTGATAAGAAAGTTAGAAAACAAGTACCTAGTAGATAAAATGATAGAAATGAAAGATTTGAGTGGAAGAACGGTGAATGAATGTTGGAATGAAATGGCTGAGTGCACAAGGAATGTGGCAAAAATCGTGTTTCGGATATCAACGGGAAAAAAATTAAGGATAAAGAGACCTGGTGATGGAGTGATGACGTCTTAAAAGCGCTTAAAGGAAGTAAAAAAAACTTTTAAAGAATTACAGAACATAGATTCCCCAAATTTGATTACGAAAGAGAAATTAAAGACAGCATATAAAAAAGGAAGTAGATAGCTAAAAAGGCTGTAGCTATTGCAAGGCTAAGGCGCAGGTTATACGAGTCACTAGAAAGACCTGAAGGATAAAAACACCTAAATAGAATAGAAGGATGGAAGAGATTTGAACCACATTAAATGCGTGAAAGATAGTGCACGAAGAGTTTTAACAAATTATGAGGAAATAAGAGATTTTTTTTTTATTGCCCTTGTAGGCAGACGAGCATACGGCCCACCTGATGGTGAGTGGTTACCGTCGCCCATGGACTTCAGCAATGCCAGGGGCAGAACCAAGCCAATGCAATGCGATAGATGGAAGATGTATTTTAAAAGGTTGATGAATGAAGAGAATGACGAGTGGTGAACTACAAAATGTTCCAATAAATACTGGTGGGGTAAGGGAAGTAAGTATGCAAAAAGTACGAATGTAAAGTAATGAAGAATGGGAAATTTACTGGACCACATGGTATCCGAATAGAAGTGTGGAAGTTTCTGAAAGGGGATGGATATACGTGGCTGACTTTATTCTTCAATAAATTGTTCGAAGAAGAGGCCGTGATTAACGAGTGGTGCAAGCAATCAATTATTCATACAACAATTATAGGGGAATAAAGCTCATGTCACATAGTATAAAAGCTTGAGGAATGGGAGTGGAGAGTGAGGTATCACGGAACCAGTTCGGGTTCATGCCGGGATGTAGTACAACGGACGCCACTTTGTCCTTTCGCCAATTGTGCAAAAAATACCGCCGTGCAACTAAAAACTTGCACATGGTGTTTTTTTATTTGGAAAAAACGTATGATAGGGTTAAGTACTAATATTAATTAAAATGGTATGTAAGATAATATTATTGTTTTATTTACATTCAACCATTATAATTTTATAAGACATTACGTTCATATTAAAATCGATACAAAAATAAAATATTAATGACAGACATGTTATTAAAATCAAACGCTTATTAACTGCCACTATGTATAATTTCGTGCAAGTAAGTAACGTTAGCTCTTCAACAGTTACTCGTGAGGTTCTGTGGTGGAGCACGAAAGTCAAAGGAGTGCCAAAAAATACCAGCGGCTTGTTCGGGCTATATACGGTAGAATTAGTACTTACGTAGTGGCGATAGCGGCGATTCAATATGGCTGTGTGTGTATTTTTTTTTCTTTTTTCTTGCTTAGATAGGTGGACGAGCTCACAGCTCACCTGGTGTTAACTGGTTACTGGAGCCCATAGACATCTACGACGTAAATGCGCCACCCACCTTGAGATATCAGGTCTAAGGTCTTAGTATAGTTACAACGGCTACCCCGCCCTTCAAACCGAAACGCATTACTGCTTCACGGCAGAAATAGGCAGGGTGGTGGTACCTACCCGCGCGGACTCACAAGAGGTCCTACCACCAGTAAAGGAGGGTTTGAAGATCAGTCGAACAAAAAGCGAGCACATGTTCTGTGAATTTGGTTCTTGAGACTTCACGCCAATCGCCTTAGATCGTATATCCCTGACAGTCTGCTCCCACTTCAAGTACCTCGGCTGTATACTACAGAACGACGGCAACATAGACCGTGACGCATCGAGCCGAATAAACGCTAGTTGGGTGAAATGGCGACAGGCGACAGGCAACAATGCAACTTAAGTTCAAGGGGAAAAATTACAAAACGATAATTAGACCTGTCGCGCTGTATGGCTCTGAATGTTGGGCGACGAAAGTAAAGCATGAAAGAAGAGTGCATGCGGCAGAGATTCTATGCGAGTGTCAAGAATGGACAAGATAAGGAATGAGTATATCAGAGGAAGTATGAAAGTGGCCCCGGTAATTGATAAATTAAAGAGCTGACGGTTAGCGTGGTATAGACATGTGATGCGTAGAGAGGAGATGCATGTGACTAGGAGATGTATGGAAATGGTAGTGCAAGGTAGAGGGGGAAGAGGTTGACCGAAGAAGACATGGATGGAGTGTGTGTATGACGATATGAGAGAGAGAGGAGTGAGTCTTGAGATGACGGCTGATAGAGGAGAATGGAATAGAAAAAATCGCTGTGCCGACCCCACCTAGTGGGATAAGGTGAAGACAAAGAAGAAGCAAGCTGCAATCAATGTATTTAAGACGAAATGTTAAAACGGTTGAAATTCGCCGAGACTCCAATAAACAAATTTGGAAGAAAACGATAAGTCACGTTCAGCACCTTTGTTAATTTCACCAAACTATAAACTTTCTGAGAAGTGGGTGTTTATACATAAAAGTTATAAATATAAAATATGTAAATCTTATAATCATTGTAAAATATCTAAAAGTTTTCTTTTGTAAAAGCGTACACGTAACCACGAGCACTATACATAAATCTTAACGATCCAAACACGTATTAAACATCCTTCTTAATATCAATTTTTATTGCAAAATGAGCGGTTTATCTGTTGTGATTATCGAAGCGAATAGATATCACGTGAATGTCGCCACAACTTTGTCGCATTCTATAAAAACAGTCCCACTATGGACCACACATACTTCGAGGCAGAAATGGGTACCAGCCCGTTTGATTGACGTTTTAGGAAATTCGTTTTTTACGAATCGTACCTCCGCGTTTCAACAATAAAAGCGTATAAGTACTTTTAGCTTCTTGACACAACGTATAGGACTCGATAAATTAAAAATAATATGTATTAAGTGTATTATTTATGCTCGATACACGATACTATGTAACATTGCCAACTAACTGTAGTTGTCAAGCACGAAAATCTACCGAATTCGTAATGTAAATCTATAGAATCCTCAATACGAAAACGGATCATTACATTAGATGGTAGTACTCGATAGCCAGCCTTCGAGATTTACGTTACCGTATGTCGAAATAATTTTCGTGTTCTCGATTACGAGTACCTATATGTTTTGAGTCTCGACAACGCGACAAATCGATGGAGAAAAGAAAGTAAATTCATTCGTGCCGCTGAAATTAGTTCTTTTTACGGACGGTAGGGGCGCTGTTTAAATCTTATACATTTTTTTTTCGTTAGCGATACGAATACTTTTTCGTTAGTCATTTGTGCTCTCTCCTCTCTGTAATAATTTTGATACTAAATTCAATCGGTATATATTTTTTTCTTTTAATGCTGGCGACTTTTCTAGAAGAAAATTGGCGAAGTTGTTAATAATAAAACACTACTATTGATAAGAGATTTTTTATTAAAATGTAGAAATTGCTCATCTTAGAGAGCTTAATGTTACCCTGTTTAATTGTGTCATTTATTTAATATCTATAATTGTTACATATAACTTACAATTGCACTTATTTTATTATTAGGAAAACAACTTATTCTGTATATAGTCAATCGTGGTAATTTACCCTTTCAGAATTTTACTCCACACCAGCTAAGGTAACTTAGTTTTATTTTTATTTTATTTATTTTATTTTTATTTATTTTTATTTATTTATTAAGTTGCACCAACAAAGTGATCATCAATACAAAACATTGACAAATTGACAAAAGTTCATGGCAGATGTCACCTCAATTATAGGTGCAATCGACAGTGCATTAACATCAAAAATAAAAAAAATATACAGCTAAGATTTGAATACATTACATTCATTGCTTAAGATTAATTTAATTGGGAGATGATCCGCGACAGATTTTTCCTGTAAGTAGTGAGACAATCAGAAAAAACATCTATTTCACTTAAAATAAGTTCAGCGCAATCGGACAACTCCGAAGGAACATTGAACATTAAAACATTATAAAAGTAAATTAGACTGTCAAAATACAATATTAATGCTACGACTTGCGATGACCGTATAAAATAGTAATTGGTGAATTTGGATGAAATTTCATAATTTCTGGAGACAAATCAACGTATAAAAAGGGTAAAGATGCCACAATTGATGTTAGATACACAGATTGCTAAGATATTGTTTAACAAAATCTAAATGCAAAATCTTTGTTTGCGTAAACTTAGTAATTAATGTTGTGACGTATACTCTTGCTAAATGGCACTTAGGATATTACGCATGACTTTTTAGTATGTATTATAGCAACATGTGAGTCGTCTATTATCAAAGGTGGCAATCTGTGCATTTGGACAAAAAAAATTTATTGATATGTCAATACAGATTGATTTGAATATAATCGTCTCCTTCAAAGAATACGGTTCAAAACCTGCATTAAATAAAGGTTAATAGTTAATCTGTTATTTATCTAAGATGTCGTTCCGAAGAGTTTTGTGACTGCCAATGGAATACAAAGTCAATAATTCGTTTTTCTGATTTACCAATCATTGTCCAAAAGTCAGATTGCCGGCTTTGATAATAGTCGACTCATGTACAAAACGTGTTTAACTCATTTGCACTTTTTATATATTAATAACCAGAATATCGTGTTTCGATTGCTTCTATTGTTTTTTAAATTTAATTTTATGGTCATTTTAATCTTGAGCCTAGATGAGAGAGTTCTAAGACATAGTTGGCTGAGAGTTAGAGTTGGTTGGATAGAAATTGATTTAAGACGAGTGCTTCAGTCTAGATATTGGCAAGTTCGAACGATACAAATGTCAACCTATTAATGTAGATTAAGATAAGATTCGTGGATTATAGAAACAATGTTCGATAGTGAAACGAGCTGTGGTGTCTGATCTCGAATATGACAGTTTTAAATTAATTGTATAGACGATATACTTGACCAATTAGACCAAAGACACGAGCATTGGGAAGACTAAGCAAATGAGACGCTCTAAGAGGCACAGTCGACACGTATGGTTGAAGTTCATGGATTCAGAAAAAAAGAGGGGTAATAGGCACGTTGACAAAGTTTTGTTTTAAATTCATAAATGACCATTTAATAAACACGAAAGATATATTTTTATAAGCCAAAAAGTAGTTTCAGTGTATTGGCGGATTCTGGTAATAAAATTCTGAGCATGTCACTGGAAAATTGAAGTCACGGAGCGACAATGGAGTCACACATGCGACATAATCATGTCAAGTTAAGAAAATTCGAAAACCAATTAATTCATTAAAAAAAATAGAAAATGTTGTATTTCGGTGCTTAGCATTTGAAATACAGTCAAAACCGTTTACTGCGACATCGTTTAGAACAACATGCCGGTTATAATAAACTAGGACAAAGGTCCCGGCTGAATGCTATATGACCGCCTTATTAAAAACATTGCTTTATACGACATGGCTAATAACGACATACCTCATAAAACGACCGGCTAAGCTGTATTGTAAACAATTTGAATAGGTATCCACATTTGTCTTCAATGGCTATTAAAATCAGGAAAGAAAACAATAGGATTTAGTTTAGTGTAGGGTCTTTTCTAATTCTTAGAAACAAAACACGTGCATGTGGTAGAGTCAAAACCCGCTTCTTCATATCTCTTCAGTTAGTTTGTTACTTATCTATACACAAGACGCACCAAAACTTTGTGGAGTTATTCGCAAAACTTTCAAAATGTCGCAAAGAAAAAGAAAAAAAATTAATATTGAAGAAAAATCGCGTATTATATCCAAGCTAGAGAGCGGGATTTCAAACAAAGACTTAACAAAGGAATATGGTGTATCACACTCGACAATTTCAACCATTTGGAAAGAGCGAGAAAAAATTCAAACGCTTTATGACAATAATTTTTTGAAAATGAAACGAGCCAGAACAACGAAGCATACAATTATTGAGGAAGCTTTATTAAAGTCCCTATCGATTTGTTTGTACTTGCACGATATACATTAAACATCACCGGTTGTTACGACTGTATATGAGCAGTCCCTTCGATGTCGTTATAACAGATTTTGACTGTACGTATGTTTTTTTTTTTTATATCGTATTTACTCCGAGATTCTGTTTCATGCTCGATATTCTGACTCTAAAGGCCCTAATAAACCCTTTGATTGCCACGTAGGTCACCGGTGCCCTACGTGGCGCACTGAACTAACTAGGTCGATTTCTATTGCTAAGGCGCCGTAACATGTAGTAGACTCTGGGAAAGATGAATCCGAAGATGTTAAGAATGAATCTAAGGTCTAACAGTCCTAAAAGTGGTCGTGGCCTAAAGGATAAGATGTCCGGTGCATTCGTATCCGATGCACGGGTGTTCGAATCCCGCAGGCGGGTAGCAATTTTTCTAATGAAATGTGTACTTAATAAATGTTCACGATTGACTTCCACGGTGAAGGAATAACATCGTGTAATAAAAATCAAAACCACAAAATTATTATTTGCGTAATTACTGGTGGTAGGACCTATTGTGAGTCCACGCGGGTAGGTGCCACCACCCTGCCTATTTCAGCCGTGAAGCAGTAATGCGTTTCGGATTGAAGGATGGGGCAGCTGTTGTAATTATAACTGAGACCTTAGAACTTATATCTCAAGGTTTTTTTATTTTATTGCTTAGATGGGTGGACGAGCTCACAGCCCACCTGGTGTTAAGTTGTTACTGGAGCCCATAGACATCTACAACGTAAATGCGCCACCCCCCTGAGATATAAGTTCTAAGGTCTCAGTATAGTTACAACGACTCAAACCGAAACGCATTACTGCTTCACGGCAAAAATAGGTAGATCGGTGGTGCCTACTCGTGCGGACTCACAAAAGGTTTTGCCACCAATGGGTGGCGCATTTACGTTGATGTCTATGGGCTCAATATACAGCAAATTTGGGCAATCCAGAGGCCTTAGTAACAGAGTACGATATAATTAGTTTAGTGCGCTACGTAGGGCACCTGTGTTCCTACACGGCAGTCAAAGGGTTAAGAATTGTTCGAAAATAATAATAACAAAAAAAACTATTAGTTTGCGTTCGAACGGCGATTAGTTAAACGTTATTGGGCCATACGACAGATTCGATCCAGTCGAGGTAGCGCGACAGGCGCGTGTACACGCCGGGCACGGGCGAGCCGCAGCCGCGCCCGAATGACGTCACGCCGACCAGCCGGTACACGTCGCGCCACATCTGCAGCGGACCGCCCGAGTCGCCCTGCAAGCACAACAACATTACTAATTCAACCACTTCGATAAAGCGGCACGACACGAGAACCCTCTCATCGTGGCCCCCGGTAACGACATTCCCGATCTTGCGGACAGAATGGAAAGCAGTCGACGTCGCCCCAAACACGTAATTTCGGATCCTCCCGATCCACTAACGGTACCTCAAGCACCGGTCATCGTTCTTCGTCGCAAGCGACGGGTTCGACGAGTAAATTAACCCATGTACACAGTCCACTGAGTTTCTCGCTGGATGTTCTCGGTGGGTCGCGTTTCCGAGGTGGTAGATTCTAGGAAGCACTGCTCTTGCTAGGGCTAGTGTTAGCAACGTCCTCAGGTTAGAGCGCCGTGAGCTCATCTACTCGTCCGGTACGCTGGAATAGCCTCTAAAGACTACCAGCTTACGTAGAAAAAAAAAGTATTCAAACCAATTTCGATTCTTAATTAATTTAAATTTAATAATATCAAGAACTTTAATTACCATTAACTACGTGTTTTGGGTATTTAAAAATAAACCGGGTAGATACTTTAAAAAAATAATCGCATAATTGAATAAGTTATTCATGATACATCTCATTATTTAAACACAAAGCGGATTTTTATGGCTTTTTTACAGCTAATATTTAAATTGAAAAAGATAAGGAACTCCTTTTCGCTAGTGCAGAATTATTTTTTTGTTTTAAATATTTTACAGATAAAATAAACATTACTACTTTCATAGATTGTTGGTTTATCTACGCAAAATTGAATTAAGAACAATGTGGCGCCACATGAAAAATGTCTTGCGTACATTTACTAAAGTTAATCTAAATGTTCAAGTGGCAGTGTCACAAAACTGAAATTAAATATGCATAAAAACGGCCCGTTTTATTTTTATCCATTTTACATCTACATATATATAAAGGAATTGCTGTTCGTTAATCTCGCTAAAACTCGGCTAAAGAACGGCTGGACCGATTTGGCTAATTTTGGTCTTGAATCATTTGTGGAAGTCCAGAAAAGGTTTAAAAGGTAGATAAATATTAAAATGCTGGGAATTAAATAAAAATTACAATTTTGTTTTTCTTTGATGTGTCCCCCGTTGGACGGATTCCTTTTATTTGTTTTAAGTTTATTTTATACAAAAGTTTAGGTCTTTTATTTATCGATTGAGGCACTACGAAGTCTGCCGGGTCAGCTAGTTTTTAATAAATTATATATGACATCGCATGTCATATGTATAAAATTCAGTCGAGCTTCGTTTGAAAGTTTGTTGGGCATTATTAAATAAAAAAACAATCTTAGAACTTATTTTTTACCTGACAAGTATCCCTGATGCCTTCAGGATCTCCAGCACAAATCTGGCTGTCGGATATGCCTTTGGGCAGTTTACGCCAATTCAGGTAGGATTCACTACACTTCTCAGCCTTTACAGCGGTCACATTCGCCTTGAGTAATATATTGCTTTTAGCGTTCCCTAAAAAAAAAAACCACCACTGAACTTGATTGATTACATTTAATCACTTGAATTTGAACATAGTCTAGTTTGAAGATACGTGGTTTATAGCTTCGAACTGAATCAAATAAGTACTCCAGAACATACGGTGTGGTGGTGCGCATACGGCCTTACCTTCAGTACTATTTAAAGTAGTAGTAGTAGTAGTAGTAGTAGTAGTGGTGGTGGTGGTGGTAGTGGGTATGGTGGTGTATATGGTGGCAGTAGTAGTACTAATTTAATTTAAGCGTCTTGACGGTACATTGCCTGGACGTTTATAAACGTTCAAAACGTTACTCAACATCAGGTGGGCCTTTGGCTATAAAAAAAAAAAAAAACTCACTAGTATTACTTATCTTCCCCCAACCGGTGATGGTCAATGGAACAGTTGGATCTTCTGTACTCGTTTCCAAACACACAGCATTTACGTTGCTCGAGAATGCGACTGCTTTTTCCAATCTAAAAAAACATTTTATAGTCATTTGAGTTAACAGGATTAGAGTTAGTGAGAGAGAGAGAGATTATAGCTAGAGCAGAGCAGTGGTCGGCAAACATTTTTAATGGCGGGCCACAAAGTTTAAGAAATTCTAGAGGACGGCCAGAATAATAGAAAAAAAATGCATTTTGTATTAAAGCTTTTTAATAAACAAAATACTTTTTACTTTTACGCCTTGTTAGGCGTGTGATAGATAAGTGAAAAAAAAAATTTTTTTTTCCATAAATAAACTAATACCTGTGCTCAAAGCTCAAAACACCTCTGACGAATTGGAACTTTCATTAAAAATCCGAAAATTTTCAATTATAAACGTCAGATTTTATTTTACGCGCCAAAATGCTAACTAGAATATTTAGGATGGATGGACTCTCGGCGGGCCGGGTTAAATATTTCCGCAGGCCGTACTTTGCCCATCACTGAGCTAAAGAGTTAGAGGATTAGAGAGATAAGGCACATTCTACTGGTGGTAGGACCTCTTGAGTCCGCGCGGGTAGGCACCACCGCCCTGCCTATTTCTACCGTGAAGTAGTAATGCATTTCGGTCTGAAGGGTAGGGCAGCCGTTGTAACTATACTGAGATCTTAGAACTTATATCTCAAGGTGGGTGGCGCATTTACATTGTAGATGTCTATGGGCCCCAGTAACCACTTAATACCAGGTGGGCTGTGAGCTCGTCCATCCATCTAAGCAATAAAAAAAATAAGAAAAATAAAAAAAAACCTGAGTAAGGCCAAGTCATGGTATTTCTCTCGTCTGGTGTAATTCGGGTGGGTTATGATTTGCGCGATGCGGTAGTCCGTGCCCTCGGTCCAAGCGTTGCTGCCCAGCTCTATAACGCCGACGCGCACCAAACTGGGCTCTATCCTTGAACGGAAACGTACAAAACAGATTTATTGCCGAACGAAGCAAGCAAATTTGGAACTAAGCGGAACAACGAAGCAACGTGAATTCGATTTTGAACGAAAACAAATTGAATTAATGAATAGTCATCATCAAAAGAAGCTGATTTAAAAAAAATGTCATTGTATAATTTCAGAAACAGATAAATGTATGTATAAATGTATATAACATAAATAAAGCCGTTTCTAGAATGTGATTATAAATTAAAGAAATGTGACAGGTTTATTAAGTTAAATGATGGCTTAAATATTTCCTACTATGTATTGGTAACTTTTAAATTTGTTCATAGTGTATCCACTATCGTACATGATGGATTGTGTTCCTAGTACTACTACTAGTCCTAGTACTAGTAGTCCTAGTAGGAGTACTATCATAAAAGTGTATTTGGGATAGCGCTTTCCCCTGGACCATGTATAACCATTTTAAGTACCAATTGTAGGTCTGCTGATTATTTAAGGAAGCGTTTACCGTGACCCTCTATAAATGGCCAAATGAACAGCGAATCTTTATTCCATAGTATTGTATGACCCCATTGCGAATTCCCACTTCTCCCTTCTCTCGGCTTAATTTTTTTATTTTTGCTATTGCAGACGAGCATACGGTCCGCCTGATGGTGGGTGGTTACCGTTACTCATGGAAATCAGCAATGCCAGATGCCAGGGCCACAGCAAGATCGCCGCTTATTTGAAAATCAATTTCAACAGGATTTAAAAGCTCGAATACAAAACATATTAACAATATATAAATGCGGAGATGGACTTTTTCACAGTTCCTAATAGTTTCAGATTTGGTCCATTATGGGGAACTAAGAAATTCACATACTAAGCAGTATATTATTATGAAATATAAAAATACCGATCCAATGTGTCGACGCAGTGCGCAGCTGTCAGTACATACAGGTTGGACAGCAACGAACCTCCGCAATCGAATTCGTAACCATTACCACGGTCGAAGCCAACAGCAACCTAAGGATTATTAGAAACGTAACTGATGAAAACCGGTCGCGCTATCACTAAACGCCTTAAATACATCGATTTGTTGAATCCACTGGCTTGTAATTATCAATCTTTCTCGAATTGCCAACAACTATACCAAGTTTCATGTTACTCGGATAAGCAAATACATACAAATATCACAGACAAATGAAACACCCAATGCTACTTTTAATAGATAGAAATTTGACATATTCTGAAATTGGCGAATACATACAGAACCGATTTATATAATATACCTACTTATAAGATATAGACTGAATATGAATTACATTTCAAATGAGTAATCGACAGACTAATCTTTATCGACTATTTAAATATTAATTTGGTAAAAATTCTTTTATAATCATGAGTTCTGTCTTTATTTTGCCAACTGTACAATCGCTGCCCCACCCTTCAAACCGGAACACATTACTGCTTCGCGGCAGACGGAGCATTTTTTTTATGGTTGAGGGATTACTGGTGGCCTGGAGGCCTTTCCAGTTTCACAAGGACAGGTGGGCGAGAAAGGACTCAGCCAGGAAGTGTGGGATTTGCTAACAGCTACCCGAGCGCCTCCAAGGGAGACCTAACATTTCTGATCTTCTGAGAAGATCCGGCGAGAAACTCAACTAGACGAAGTGGTTTCTACTGGTACAGACTTACATACAAGACATCTTTAGCACCAATAATTACGCAAATATACTTGTGTTAGACTGAAACTAGTTATTCAGCTTATTCCTTTTTAAGGCGTTTACCATCATACCTGCCTCCCATTATATGTTATTCGGAGTTTAATAGCCTAATCCATAGCTTCTCAAATTTTTTTGCACGCCGAACATTATTTTTGTACTTTTTATCTAGAACTCAATTTCTGTTAAATGTAATCAAGAACTTAATAAGTATTACGCATTTCTCGGAGACATTTTCTGTCGTGGTCCATTAGTTAAGCTTAAGTGAAAACCAACGAAGATTACTGCTTAGTAAAACGCCCGTAGATTCCCATTTTTAATTGATGTATCCATTTTTATGTACATTTCTTTGACGCGTATCTACCGTTCGACTTTGGGAATCACTTAGTGGATTACTACTTTGTATTTGAAAACCGAAGTTCCTTTACAGCAGTGATTATCAAACTTATTTCTTTTACCGCCCCCTTTGAAAATCAATTATTTTTCAGCGCCCCCCATTTTTTATACACCCCTAAAACTTTAAAACCACAATTTCATTAATTTCATTAATAAATGTTGTATTAATTTTAGTAAATGTAGTACCACGTAGTACTAATTAGTAGATGCTATTTTTGTTTCTTCATATTATTATATGTACGTACATTGCTACAGAGCGTGTATTTACAAACTTGCAAAGTAAAAATGAATTCTTCTCATCAACATGTTTGTTTAAATTCAGAATTACCAAAATACATTGCTATTTCACTGTACTATTATTGTACGAATTTATTAGAACGAAACTATTTTTGTTGAATATTTTTCTCATTAATACAAGATTCTCATCATAAGATAATTAAAATTTTATATTTCGACTAGTAAATAATACTACTAACAATAATAACTTATTAAACTACGAAAAATAAATTAATATCATTTCGGATTATAGANTCACTTCGTCATAGACTTGTAATTGTCGTTTAATTTTAAATAATAAAGATGTATCATCTGCGAATAATACGACCTCGTGTCGGGACTCAATAAAACTAGGTAAATCGTTTATATATATTAGAAATAAAAAAGGACCCAAAATGGAACCCTGAGGTACACCCATTTTCAACAAGGTACCTGAAGATCTATTACCTTTCACATCTACTGTTTGTATCCGTCCTGATAAATAGGAAGTAATAAGTTCCAATGCACCATCCCTAATACCATAGTGATGTAGTTTCCTCACCAATGTTTCATGTTCAACACAGTCAAATGCTTTGGATAAGTCACAGAAAATTCCAAGACAATCATGTGATTCCTCCCAAGATTTAAAAATATTTTTAACTAGATAAGCACCTGCATCAGTTGTAGAGCGACCCCTGGTAAACCCGAATTGTTTATTATGAAGCAGGTTATTTGAATTAAAATGTTCTAAAAGTTGTGTCAAAATTATTTTTTCAAAGATTTTACTCAACGTAGGGAGGGAGTACTGAAATAGGTCTATAGTTAGAGGGGTCATCAGTACTACCAGATTTAAAAAGAGGAATCACTTTACTATGTTTCATTAAGTCAGGAAATACACCACACCTAATACAATCATTAAAAATACTAGCAAGATGAGGAGCAATAATGTCTATTACAGACTTCAAAACCTTTACTGATATTCCCCACAAGTCAGCTGTATTTTTTACATTATTTCTGCTCCATATAGGAAATTAGGAAATATTAAGCACCTCATTAAGCGAACTTTGGTGTTTTTAGTTATACGGCGATCTTTCGTATGATATTACGAGTATGATATTATACATATGCATTACGAATTGTCTGTCTGACTTTTATTTAAGTATTAGCTTTTTATTTTTTTGATGGATGTGAATACACTTGTGTACATTTTTCGATATCTTTATATCAAGTAGTTAAACATGATAATGGCATGATAATTGTTATATTGGGCAAGCTTAAGATACTGATTCATAATGTTTCTGTTGTAACAGCTTCCCTTCGTTTACCGCTAGGGGCGCTGTTCAAACTCCGTACAAATTTGAGTTAACTTTTACGCTATCGAGAACGTTAAAAAACTCGCACTAAGCACACGGGTCATTCTTAACATGTCATATATTAAAGTATTTAAACAAATCTCACACAGACCCGATCCACTAACGGTGCTTTTAGGTACCTTAAGCACCGGTCATCCTTCTCGTCGAATCCGTCGCTTGCAACGAAGGGCTCGACGAGTAAATTAACCCTCAGACACAGCCCACTGAGTTTCTCGCCGGATCTTCTCGGTGGGTCGCGTTTCAGATCCGGTGGTAGATTCTGTGAAGCACGGCTCTTGCTAGGGTTCGTGTTAGCAACGTCGTCAGGTTTGAGCCCCGTGAGATCACCTACTAATTAAGGTTACGCTGATATAGCCTCTCAAGGCTCTCAGCTTAGGTAGGAAAAAAACACACACACACAAATGTAACCACTGCGTAGAATTTTCACCGCGTTATGTATTTACGAGTTACTAGAGGTCCCGCAGTAGTCGAAATTCGACTATAATTAATTGGAATTGTAAGTTTGTACACTATTATGATTGTATTTTATACTTCTATAATAACAAATATCGCCAAGGCTACACTATAAAAAAATATTAATAAACAACATTTAATCTATTCTCAATTTGACCACAGACGTCAAGGACAAAAGTTTGACAATTAAGAGTATGCATGCGTGTGTGCGTCAAATACATGGTATGTAGTGTGTGTAATGTTTTCTTTATTGATTTAATGTATCTTTTATGCATTATTTAAAAAAAATATTAGCATTGTTCACTTCTTCTCTATATTATCTATAAGTGTGGAAAATTTCATACTCCTCCGTCCGCGCAATTTTCGTAAAAAGGGACGCAAAGTTTTTGCTTCACGTATTAATATATAGATGTAAATACGAGGTAACTACAAGTTGTTTGTTGTACTAAATGTGTGGACGAGCTCGCAGCCCATTTGGCGTTAAGTTGTAATCAGAACTCAGCCACTCAACAACACAATGTGCAGCCTTCTTAAGACTTACACGTGGAATCTCCACTATCAAACAGATATTGTTTTTAAAATAAATTATGCACTCAATGTGTAAGCTTTGATAAAATAGTTATGGTTTGAAAAGAATTCCATTGGAGCTGTCTCATTTGTGTAAAACATTGAATCATTAAAAAAAAGCATTGTTTTCGTTTTAAAATCAAACGTTCGTATTTCATTACTGGTGGTAGGACCTCTTGTGAGTCCGCGCGGGTAGGTACCACCGCCCTGCCTATTTCTGTCGTGAAGCAGTAATGCGTTTCGGTTTGAAGGGTGGGGCAGCCTTTGTAACTGTACTGAGACCTTAGAACTTATATCTTAAGGTGGGTGGCGCATTTACATTGTAGATGTCTATGGGCTCCAGTAACCACTTAACACCAGGTGGGCTGTGAGCTCGTCCACACATCTAAGCAATAAATAAAAAACGTAAGAAATATTTCTGTTATTCGCATTGTAAGTAGTATGAGCGTTCGATTCATTTGATGGTAACTGACCTTTGATCATGGACGTCAGGAGTACCTAGGACCTGGCTAAGCCATTGTCTACAGCTGATTCCACCCGGCAAACCCAATTGAAGAAGGGCATATCGTGGCACTCGCGAAATAGAGTGGATACTTATTTTAAAGCTGGACAGCACGCGATAAACGAACTGGATCTAAACATTACGGATGATGGTAATCATGAGTATTGGTAACGATGATAGGGAGAAAGGGTTATTTTAATAAGAACTGCGAACAAGTGATACATTGTCTCTAGGAGTAAACTAATATTCCCCGTGTTATGAGTGACAAACACACTTATATCCGTTCACCGTCCTCGCCGAACCCGTTGCTTGCGACGAAGGGCTCGACGAGCGAATTAACCCATAAACACAGTCCACTGAGTTTCTCGCCGGATCTTCTCAGTGGGTCGCGTTTCCGATCCGGTGGTAGATTCTGCAAAGCACTGCTCTTGCTAGGGTCAGTGTTAGAAACACTTCGGCTTGAGCCCCGTGAGCTCACCTACACGTTAGGGTGAAGCTGAAATAGCCTCTCAAGGCTATCAGCATAGGTAGAAAAAAAAACGATCAAAAACGCGCTGCCTTCATAGAAGTCCTCCGACATATTTCGAACCTAATTAACAGGGCATTTACTAATAAATAAGATTGGCCAGACGTCGCATTGGTGATACTGATTTGGCAGTAGCTATTTCTTCGTCATGATAATCGTCTTATCGTTGTCGCCGCTGACTACTCCCTGAACCCTGAGCTGGCTACCGGAGCTCATAGACATCTACAACGTAAAAGCTCCCACCCACCTTGAGATAGGAGAGTTCTTATGTCTCAGTATAGTACAACGACTGCCCTACCCTTCAAGCCGAAACGCATTACTGCTTCACGGCAGAAATAGGCAGGGTGGTGGTGCCCACCAATGCGGACTCACAAGAGGTCCTAGCGCTTGTTCGAACACTACCGCTTGTTTGAACACTTATAACTCGAGAACGGCTCGACTGATTTTAATGGTTTTTGATTTTTTTGTCTCCGTTCCTGATAACAGAATAACTATTAATTTGGATACGCCTGAATTGTACTGCCATAATGACAAAGTGATGTTTAATTCAACTAATTTGTAACATGACATTCATTGACATTGACTTAGGCCAGAGGTCGGCAAAGTGCGGCTCTTTGAACTCTTGAGTGTGGCTCAGATACAAAATATATCGTACGGGCTTGCCCGCCCTCTAATATTATCCGGCTGTGGACGAAAAAGCCGGTTAATAGTATGTACCGTAAACAGGGGTGAATAGATACATGTTCTATCTTTCAAGCTACTTTTGATAATGTTCTGGAGTTGATAGACAACTTTCCATATATAAATTTGATGAGTCTTGGGTAAACTGACTGTTATTTATTTAGTTCTATTCGTTTAAGTTGCTGGATTTTTTAAAAACCTTAAACATATATGTGATTTCTATTTAACTCTCATTAGGGGTCAATAGAAACACCTGAGGGGTGATTGAACAATTTTAATAGGGCTGCGTCATTTTTATCTGTTTCCTCTGGTTTTAAGTAAATACCTAAATATATAGTTTTATAATAATTTAAATAAATTAAACTCGTTAATAGAAAGAAAAAAATATTTATTTTTTTAAATGTAACCAATTACTTAAACATTTTTATTTTGTACTTAATCTTAGTCTTTTTGAGAAACATAAAAACCGTAAATTATAACTTATATTAATTAATTAATGATAATCAACAACTCAATTAGGAAGTCTATAGAGTATTGCCACATTGTTACATAAACATGAAATAATTTATTTCACATGACAAAATGTTACAACTATCTTCTTGGTATTTATCACTTTGTTGAATAATTATGTTACCCTAATTTAATTTGTAAAAACGAAAAAGACCTAATGAACCCTGACACATTTGTTTTAAACAATTAACAACTTACTAAGTAAATAAGGTAAGCAAATATTTAATATTTTGTCATGTGGTCATACTATAATGACATGATAACCAAATAAAATTAAACAAACAACGACGACGACACTGTTGCATGAGATCTATCCCCGCATAAGTGCCGTCATCGCTGTATGAGCAAAGTTACAAACTTTACAATTTCAAAATTATAAAATCAAGCAATTATTGAATATTGTCATCAATCAAATCTCTTAAAATATCAGCCTCATTTTTGTAATAGCTTCTTCTGCGTAATTTACTTTTAACTTGTTTTATGTTTTTGGAGTTCTGGCTGTTATCTTTTTTAACGCTAACTATGGAATTTAAAGATATTCTTTTACACTTATTCAGAGTTACCGGACGACTATCACTATCAACATTTTCTACAGAAATAATAGCGATTTTTTTATCTTTGGAATTATTGTTTTCTGCTGCTGCTTCTGCTGCATAGCTGTTATAATTTACACATACCCCATCTTTTAGGGGGTCTATTAATTCGTGAAATATGTTTTCTGTTACTATGTCTGGAACATAATCTTCGCTTGCTACATTTTTATCAAAGTAGGTATTAACAAACAGTTCATCATCTTTTTGTTGCGAACCATTGCCCCAATAATCTTCAAAATTATTTTCTTGATGAAATGATTCTTTGTAACTATTGCAGTTATTGTCAATTACTTCTTCATAGTTCTTTTTGTGATTTAAATCATTGCAAGTATTCTTAGTATTTTCTGAGGAACTGGCAATAATACATTCATCAACACATACCATTGGTAATACACTTACATCTATTTTTTTTGTTTTGTTATATTTTGATGTCCCCGTATTCGTTTCCATCTCTTTCTTCATCAAGTCCGTTTTTAACTTGTCTATTAGAGTTTTTACTTCTTTTTTCTTACTATTTATCTTGCATTTGGGTGCCCGCACCACTTTCTTCTTAGATTTTTTTATTACATTTTCAGTGCTAGCTATATTACGTTCTTCATTTTCAGTTTTATTATCTTCAGAATTTAGATCGACTGCTTTTCCTGGAGTTACTTTGATCTTTTTCTTCTTGTTGCCTTGTTTACGTGTCTTTGGTCGCTTATTAGTAGTATCGTTTTCAGACTCAGTTTCAAAGTTTTCCTCATCTATGTTTCCCAAGCTCTTGCCAGAATCTACATTAATTTTACTTTTATGTGCTGGTTCTTTGATATTTATGGTGCCATACCGCATTTCTTTTAATATATCTAAAACGGACTTGTCAACTGCATATCTCGATTTTTCAGGGTCTTCAGTGTTTTCTTTGGGAAGCCTTGAAAGAACTTCGTTGCGGTCAATAGGAATAATCCCTGCTTTTCGAAAACCTGCTTTAAGGTTCGAATCGACGTTTTCTGACAATTCGTTTATAAGTAGTTTTAACAACCTTGGGAAGCAACCTTTCGGTACTGTAGCTTGGGATCTGCCATCTGTTTTTTTCCATCGTAATAAAATGTTTCTCCATGCCATTTTCATCGGTCTAAAGAAGGCGATATCCAGAGGTTGTGTCAAATGTGTCGAATTGGCTGGTAAAAAAACAAATGAAATATGATTCTCTTCAGAAATTCTAATTACCTCTATAGACAAATGGGATGATAAATTATCCCCAATCAGTATTTTTCTTCCTGGTTTATCTTTAAAGAATGGTATTATAATGCATTTAATATAATCTTCGAACGTGTTACCATCAATCCATCCAGATGCAGTTCTATGATACCGCGTTCCTTTGGGTCCACCTGTGGTCCATGAGTCATAAACATTACTAGCTTTATAAATTACATAAGGAGGTAAAAGCACTCCTGCTGCTGTACCAGCCATCATAATTGATATGGATGATTTTGATTGATTAAGTACCCTTTCAGGGTACTTGGTTCCCCTTTTAACAATTACCTTTTTTCGCCCAGGATCATCACTGAGATTTGTTTCATCGTAATTGACGATATTGTTTGGGTCGATTTCTTTTAATGTCTCTTCCAACTCTCCAAAATATTCTTCGATAGTATCGGGCGATACTCGAGCCCTTGATTTTTTAATATTTTGACATAATCTCAAAGAAATTGAATCTTTGTGCCTTTTTAAAAATCTTGTGGCATAATCTGGCCCTGGCATATTATCTTTGAAACGGTTATGAGTGATACCCATATTATCCAAATACAATTTCACCATTATTCTTAAATCATATGTGTCTAATGGATAGCCCCAATCACTACAAACATTTAAATACTGTACAATGTGATGTTCTGTATCATCGTCTAAAGCAGTTTGCCCACCTTGCTTTTTCATTGTTTTTCTATTATGCCGATATAAAACTGATTTATTAATGTTGTATTGTTTTGCAATGACAGATATTGAACAATTTGGAGTGGTATTGTATACTTCCAAAGCTTGCTTAATTGTAGCGTCATCGTATTTGCGATACTGCTTACCACGTGGATTCGGTTTATAATTTCGAGGCATATTTGTACCTGAGAATAAAAATAAAGAACTTTATTACATAAAAAGTCAATTAAACGGCGGTACCGAACTCCATGGATTTCAACATAATTTAATTTTTCAGAAATCTAAATATCGACTACATACAGGATAATTTTACTTAGAATACATTGCGACAACCCTATCCTAAGTATGACTTTTCACCCCTCTCTTGTAATTAATCACCTCTCAACTGTATCTATTGACCATATTCGCGTATCTATTGACCCTTGAGGTGCGTCTATTCACCCCATTAGTGTATCTAATCACCTCCAAAAAACTTGAAAGATTGTTTCAATGAAATAACATCAAATATAGTGTAAATATATATGTTCTTACCTTGATTTATGCAGTAAAACACACCAATAATAACACAGGCAGTATTTTATGACAAAATTAAACAAATAACACAAAACTACGATGATTTATAACAAAAGTAAATACGCTAACACTTCACCGGTCGTGTTGAAGTAAACTTTGACGTTAAGTTTTTTAATTTTTTCGCGATGTTGCCACATTTTAAATGCTGCCAGGGGGAAATAAATAAAACTACCAAATTGTTAAACTATCGGGTTTTTGTGGTGTGACGCTTAAGTTTGCCATACGAAATGTTTAAAAATAGACCAAGCGTTTGTTTCTATTCCCCCCGCCATTTCTATTGACCCCTTTTTACGGTACCCCTGACTGATGTCTGGGCTGATTATTATATATATTATATATTAATCTAAGCAGTATACAATATAGCATTTATTTTATGATTTGAATTAACAATTTATTACAAAAAAATTCTTACGTGTAGCTTCTGTTTGCGCACGTTTGAGAACAAGATAGGCTACTGTAGCCATATTAGAGCGCATGAGAGGCGCGGACATTAGCTTTTAAGTTATTAAACTGAAAAATCTGGTCGCCGTGGTCGAAACCGGCTTGGAACCATGAATGAATATTACAAAAAAAATGTATTTTTTCAAGAAAAATATATCTTTTTAATATTAAATAATTTTTATGCATTATTATAAATGAAATGTTAACACAAACAATATTATGTATATTGTATAATGCTTACTACATTTAAAAACAGACTTGACTCTCAATTCTTTTAAATCGTTTTAATTTTCATATTTGGCTCTTTGGCTAATAAGTTTGCCGACCACTGACATAGGCAGTTCGACCGGTCGAAAAGCCTGATATAAACGGTAGCTAATTGATTTTATATTAATTTAACGAATAAACAAATTACTGAAATGTATTAACGTAACATATTTATTTCGTAAGACTAATTTGGTTAATTTTTTTTATTACTTAACACATGACTTCTAAGTCTTGTGATTTTTATTAGTTCACTTACAGAATAATAAATCTAAGTCTTGAAAATAAAATTAAGCCATTTCAATACGAACCTTGACGTTTTTTTTTTAAAAACCAACACTAAATTTATCACTTCACAGAAACATGATTTTTTAATTTTATTATAGACGTGATAAAATCTTGTTTGTAAGGATTTCGTGAGTCTATTGTTTACAATCGCACACGCGGCACCACGACGACACGCTTCACTTAACTGAGATCTCAGATCTAGTCGGTTTTTGCCAGCGGCGCCGCGGCGTTCCGCGAGAATGTATTTGGTCTGTTCCATAAGCGACTGGCGGGAGACAAAGCGTGACCGAGACCTACGCTTACAGGCGCCAATTGCCCAGTGTGCTTAGTGCGAGTTTTTAACGTAATCGATAGCGTAAAAGTTAACTCAAATTTGTATTGAGTGCGAACGTTTGCCTACGTTGGCCGCTAGGGGCGCTGTTCCAACTGCATACAAATTTGGGTTAACTTTTACGCTATCGAGAACGTTAAGAAACTCGCAATAAGCACACAGTGAACTAAATGTCATTAATCTAAGTTAGCATTCAGCATCAAGTTCTTCCTTAGCATCCTCTAGGTACAATCCCAGAATAATACCTATTGAATATTAAAATTTCGTATTTTTCAGATATTTTATAGAATTTTGTTCGTTAGTTAGATTTTATTGCATTCATTTTTCAGACGATGATGAAATAAGAGATGTTTTTAGAAATCTAATTTAGAAATGTTTTCGAATATACGTTCAGTAATTGGTGAGATACAAATTAGATTCGCAATATCGCGGATGTGATTGTTTATTAACAATAATTTTAAATTTTAACGAAATATTAAGTAACCGATTTCAACAAAATAAAATGAGAATACCATCATTGTAGTCCCTATCATTCAATTAATTAAGCATTATTAAAAGACCTCATGGAAGAAGCCCCACGCGCTGGACTGATCAATGTTCTTAGTGCCAACGTTTGCCGCTAGGGGCGCTGTTCCAACTCCATTTTTTGGGTTAATTTTTACGCGATCGAGAAGTTAAAATACTCGCACTAAGCAAACACTACACCGAGCGCCTTGAACTTTCAACCACGACGACTTCCCGTGCGTAAAGTATTTAAAATATATGCACATTTTAGGTTTTGAATTCCGATGATCTCAATAATTAAAAGTCAAATCTTTGTTTAACTAACGAAAAATGTAGTTATTGGCGCCATACTTATTCCAGTTATGCGGGGCGTGCCTGTAATTTTTATGGTGGCTCAGTCAAAGTACACAAGAATCTGCATAACAGCGTTTGTTAAAAAAAATTGCGTATTAAAAACTCTACGGCCCCTTATTATATGATTATTATTTCAAAAGGCTTATTAAGACTATTTTTATATATTATAGCTTATTGTATTAAAAAAATAGCTACCACTCAATTTAGTATTTATTAATATAGTATTTTTATTTTTCGATTGCTAGGCGATTTATCTAAAACACTAAAAGATTGAGGTTTCCGTATATTACAATCATGACTGCCGGCAAGTTTAAAAGAAACACATAGACATAGTATATTACTATTGAGAACTAATGAATGGGTCATTGTGTTTTTTAGAGATACATAAAATATAACCGAATCCATCCGTCTTCAACATCGGACTACTTCAATCGATGTTATATTGACCTGGAATAGTAAGATGGCCAGCTAAACGAAATATCATATGAACTATAATAAACTAAGATAAACAATACACTTTTCTAAATCTTACGAATTTGATAATTTGAGAGCCGCTTAAAAGCGAAATCCTGTAAAACATAGCGGGAATAGTCCAGAGGAGCCAGCACGAATGACTATCAAAAAAGTATTCTTATCGCTGTCGAGAAAAAAATGGTATAAAATTTAAACAGCGCCCCCTACCGGCCGTAAAAAGAGTTAATTTCAACAGCACGAATGAACTTACTATCGTTTCGCAATCAAATCGTCATGTTCTCGAAACTCGAAACTCATAATCGAGAGCACGAATATTGTTTTGACCTGGAGTGATGTCAAGGAGCAAGCGCAAGACAGGGTAAAGTGGAGACAGCTTGTGAGGGCCCTATGTACCAGTGGCGTACCCTAGGACTACAACAACAACAACAACAACAACAATGCGGTCACGTAAATCTCGAAGGCTGTCTGGCTATCGAGTACTACCGTCTAATGTAACGATCCGTTTTCGTATCGAGGACTCGATACATTTACATTACGAATTCGATAGATTTTCGTGCTTGATGCTCAGGTACTTACTCGATTTTTGAGACGTATTTATGTTACGCACTTTAACCGATATCTCTTGACACTTATACCACAGTCATTCTTTTTCTCTAGATTCTATAACTCGATCCCGACCCGCGCTGCGAGTTCAAGACTGAAGCTTTAATAAGTTTATGGTTCAACTTGAACCTGGGATTAACGGTTTCGGAGGTGAGATAGTAAACTAGTTAAAGCTAACAATTTACTTTAACGCAAACAATTTACTTTTGTTTTTATTTTAATTATTACGTTTCTCGTAGTTACGAAAATTTTCAAAACTGGTTTTGAGTATTATTAGGGGATATTAATAGGAGATAATTTCGAGTTCACAAAATCGGTATGTAACGGTTTTTTTTATTCATCCATACATATTTATCCATCCAGATTTGAAACCGGTAAGATGAGTAAAAAATATTTTTTCTTTATCGAGCCCGCGACGATATGTTTCTTCTGTTATATCATCATGGCTCACACAGAGTATAATGTGAACGTTAATCAGCCTGAGACATGAGGTCTCGACCTCAAATATTTTGTAAAACATCTGGCAGACTGCTCGAATAATAGATGGTGACATGAATAGTCATGCGGGCTCTAAATGTTCCCTACATCTCAACAGTATACGTAATGTGCAATACAATTTAGTGTCCCTAACCCGACTGAAGCCTAGGGTGAGAGAGACGACGACAGATTCCGATATATTTGCTCGAAGATCACGAGTAACAGTAAAATAGAGTCAGACTTTACTGGTGGTAGGATCTCACGTGAGTCCGCACGGGTAGGTACCACCACCGTCTCTCTTTTTGCCGTGAAGTAGTAATGCGTTTCGGCTTGAAGGGTAGGGCAACCGTTGTAACTATAGAGAAGAGAAGAAGGGTCGTCGTACCCCCTTTCGGGGGCACGGAACGGGCCTCGGGGCAAACCCCACTGCCCGGGACGAAGCTCCCTGCCACATAGGGCAGGGGTGATATGGATGCAGGACGAGACGGGTGAAGGCTGTTCGCAGCGTGTTGCATAGCATCGACAAAACATATATACATATACATAATACGATGGGCTTGGTTCTCTTGGGAGGAGTGATGCCCGCGGAGGAGACACCCCGGCGCCAGCTGCTGTCCTCTGCTTGATTTTTTTTTTTTTTCCTAACTACTAACTAAAACTAACTAAAACTAGACTACTAATACTAACTATTTACAAAATGTACAAAGCCGGGACAACAGTCAGCACCGTGGGGCCCGCCACCGGCCCCATGCCGCGGCCCCACCTCTACAAATCAGAGGGGGAGCCGCGGCACTAGTTTGGCGCTCACCCGCTAAGGGCTCCCCAGAAGGGGAAGACCGTCGCGGGGAGGGACCGAAAAACACTCCCCTTAAGGGGGAGTGGTCCACCCGCAGGGTGGTTGAAATGGGTCCCCATAGGGGGGCACCCCAACAGT
>NW_021011477.1:738971-851401 GCF_003987935.1 Bombyx mandarina
TAACCTTGCCTTGCCCAATTTCCAAGTTCCCGGGAAGTGTCCTGTGGACAGAATGGAATTGAACAGTCGTGTCATGAATGACACGACCGTTTCGGGGAAGTGGAAAAATGCGAGGGAGGGAATACCGTCCTCGCCCGGCGCCTTGCGCCTCTTCATCCGCTTGATGGAGAGGCGCAATTCACTGGAGTGATGAAATCACCATCTCCCAACGGTGGCACCGGGGAGGAGAGTAGGCTTGCTACGCTCTCTTCCACCGATTGGTGGAATGCGGCCTCTGAGGGTGCAGAGTTATTTGGAGCGAACTGCCGCTCCAGCATTACGGCCAGGACATCGGCGCGGGCCTGAGCCGAGAAGCATCGGTTGCCCCTCTCGTCCACGAGTGGACAAGTCGGGGCAGGCCGATTTGAGAGCTGGCGGCAAAGTCGGTGGAGGGACACGGACGAGGGGTCCTCACGGGCCTCCTCGATCCGTTCCTCCCACGCATAGCCCCGATAGGAGCTAATCTTCGCCGCCAACTCCGCTTCCAGCTCATTAAGCTCGCGCTTGATCCTGGGACAACGAGTTGTCGCCCAGAGCCTCCTCAGGCCCCTCCGGCCCCTCTTCCGGCGAATAATCGCTTTCAGATGGGCCGGGAGTATACCTCTGGGCCCGCCGCTGGGCACAAGAGTCGTCGCCTGGTCGATCGCTCCCCTGATGGAGTCGACAAGGCGGACTGCCGCGTCGTCGACCCCCTCAGGGGTGTTGGGGTCCTGAATTGCGGGAAGGTCGACTAGGCGTCTCTTAAAGAGCTCCCAGTCGACCTTCGGTCGTAGGGGCGAGGTCGCAACCCGGGTGAGCCCCATTCCCAGTGTGACCAGGATAGGGAGATGGGGGGTACCCAGGTCGTACAGTGCCTCAATAGTTACAGGGGCACTAGCCCTCTGCAGTGAGAGGGACAACATCCAACACGGGTCGGGCTCGGAGTTGCCCGGCGGTCGGCACGTGCCTGGGTCCACGGGACGCGACGCAGCAGAGTAAGTCGCCCCTATCGGCATCTTCTACACACAGCCGCCTGCCCACTGCTGAGTTCAGTCGGGAGCCCCACGCGACGTGCTTCGCGTTGAGGTCCCCGACCAGCAGAGCTGGGCGGCTGTCGCAATTCAGGACCCGTCTTATGTCCCCGGGGTGGAAATCAGGCCCCGGGGGTCTATACGCGGCATAAACCCGCATATCTCCCCCCGAGGTGTGGATCCTCACACCGATCGACCTTGTCGATGTGAAGGCCAGCAAATCCAACTGATCATGCACCACGTCTCGCCTGACGAGCGCCGCAGTGCCCCTGAACGGCGTCCCGGCAGGACTCACCTCGTCACGTCGGTACATGAAGTAGTTTGGAATCCTGAACACATCCCGAGGACGTAGCTTGGTCTCGCCCAGGAGCACAACCGCAGGGTTGTACTCCCGGGCGAGAACCAAGAGATCGTTCTTGCGGGTTTTTACCCCGCCGGGGTTCCAATAAATGATGCGCAGTTCCTGGCTAGCCATTGAACTGCGCAATCATTCGGTAGAACCCCGACAAGAGCGCCCCGAAAGGGCTGGCTCCCGAGGCGATCTCGCGGATCACTCCGGAGACCACCTCGGACAATTTTTCCCATAGCGCGAGGAGCCATGCAGCAAAGCCGGCAGGCTGTGAGGCCTGCCGACCGCTGCGCTGCTCGCGCTGAGGGCGGGGGGGAAGGGGCTGAGATGAGGTTGGTTGCGACTGAGGCAAGTTGGCATCAGTCACGGCTTGTGCATCAATGGCTTGGCTACTTTCGGGGATATGAGGGGTCTTAACATCGACCTCCATTGCTGTTGAGGAGGTTTGGGCCGTTTGTATGTTTGTTGCTACTGTTGCTGTTGCTAGAGAAGGGGGAGGAAGGACTACGGCTGCTTCTATCAATAGTTTTCTCTTTAATTTCCTTCTCTCTTTTTTATTTTTATTTTTCTTTTTATTTTTGCTGGCTTTATCATTAGCACTTATATTTCCTGGCTGCGACCCGGGTGGTTGATTCATACCTTGAGTGGCAGCGATAGTACTACGAGGGGCAGGAAGAGGTTTGTTACCCCGTCGCGGAGCATTGGCTTCTGCCATCAGCGTTGCTGCTGACGACTTAGCCTCTACAACAACGACGGGGTGGATGGATAGGGACTGGGGAGGGGGCTGGGGCTGGGAGGATTTCCCTTTCCCTTTCCCCTTCCCCTTAGGAGCTTGAGATGAGGACGGAAGTACCGGAGCCGGTTGCAACTCGGCCCGTGGGGCGCGAGGTACCGGAGGGGGAACGGTGACTGCCATCATCCTTGCCCTTCTGCGGAAGACCGGGCACCGTCTGTCGACGGCAGTGTGGTCCCTTCCGCAGTTGGCGCAAGAAAACGGGCCATCCCTCGGCCTCGGGCAGTCCGCTACTACGTGCTCTTCAGCACATCTAACGCAGCGGACCGCGCGGTGGCAGTTGGAGGATGCGTGCCCAAAGGCCTGGCAACGGTGACATTGCGCCGGCCCTCGACCTGAACGCCATCCCTCCACTGACACCCCCGGCAAGTACAGCAGCTGTTCAACTGCGTACAACCGGGCGAGGTTGTAACTATACTGACACCTTACAACTTATATATCAAGGTGGGTGGCGCATTTACGTTGTAAATGTCTATGGGCTCCAGTGACCACTTAACACCAGGTGGGCTGTGGGCTCGTCCACCCAATAAGCAATATAAAAAAAAAGATAGACACTTTTCTCTTCACTGTCCAAGGTATCCAGAACATTCTCCTCCAGCACCACAATTCAAAATATTATCCATGGTTTATTTTTGCAACCCTGTCGGATCTGAGACCGTGATTCATGATTGCGTTCGTGAACTTCCTGAGGATCTACACTGAGATTGGTCTTATTTTACGGCGCCAATTCAACTATACAGCTTCATTTAAAAGAAACGCTTTATCATTGTGACTACAGAGCGAAATAAAACTATATAGTCACGTTTTCAAATTTTTATCTCGATATAGGCTTCTGCTACTTACTGTTTTTGTACATTTGTTTTATTTCTAATGGTTTTTGTGGTTCGGTCGCGTTTAAATATTTGCTTAACGTCGGAATCCGTGAGAATTGTCGTATAAGACGAATAGTAATGTTAACGAATGTTTTTGGAACGAAGTTCCTTATGGGACGATGCGGAGGGGTTTTTTTTTATTTTTCGGGCCGCGGGCTGAACCTCCTACAAGGTCTCCGCGCCTAGGGGGCGCGCGGGGTATGTGAGACTCAACGATCTGCAGGCGTTGAGAGCAGATCGCGGGCCCAAGGATTTTAGAGCCCACCCACTAAACGACTCCCCTGCACTCTTACACCCGACGTCCGATCTGCGTCCGGGGTCAGAACCCGGTCAGAGCAGGGGGGTTCCCGCGGTCAACACTACAACCAGACACGCGGCGCAACCCCGCGGACGCCCGACCAACGACGTCGGTCTCTGCGGTACGGCGGCTCTACCAGGCCGTCCGGGCGGTGCCGCTGGTGTTCCGGGATACCCCGCTGGGCCAGAACCAGCCTACGATGCGGAGGGGTACCCTAACCGGGAAAAACGTCCGTAACGTAAGATTTGTATTAGTAATGCACACAGTGTACGACTTTACTTTGTAATAACGTACAAAAAATAACATATTTTTTTAACATTCATTGACCACGATCTCAGAGCGTTCGTTTGCGCAATACACTAACTCTTATGCAAACAACCGTGAATGAAGTGTACCACAATAAGTTTGCACGTTACCGAATGACCGTGGACCGCGAAACCTCCAGCTATTTTCTTTATACCTCGAATAGAACTTAATATTAATATTTTTATAATAAGGAACTTCGTTTCTATCCGGTGTCCCACGACAACACACATCTTTTTTTTTAAACATGGAAATCGCCGGACTTCCGCCCTTCACTGGGGATGAAGGGCGGGGCATGTCGGAGTCGAACCGACTAAAACCTCCCGTCTCTCAACAACCAACGTCCAAACCTCGCATGAGACAAAACTCATGAAAAGGCAAGGGGGGGAAAGTGAAGCGTTTAGTGCGGAGCACATCCAGTCTTTGGACTGCGGTTCGACGGAACACGAACATTAAGGATTAAACTGAAAAAATAGTATTATCTTTGATTCTCGTTAAAATAAGGATGTGCCTCGTTTTTTTTTCTCCAGCTGAAATCTTTCCAGGCGTGGGTAATGCAAGATGGAAGGATCGCTTCGAAATTGAAAGAAGAATATATTTTAAACGTGAAAATATTTGTTTGGACAACATAATAATAATTTATTTATTTATATAAACTCTTTTTATGTGATGGTGAACGAGCTTACGGCCCACCTGGTGTTAAGTGGTTTACAGGTGCCCACGGATATAAAAAATAACGTGAATACTACCATCATCCATCTCAAGATTTGAAGTTGAAGACTGTTTTTATATTGTACTAGCTGACCGGCAGACTTCGTAGTGCCTCAATTGATAAATAAAAGACAAAAGGAATCCGTCCGATGGGGGACACATTAAAGGATAAACAAAATTGCTATTTTTATCTAATTCCGAGCATTTTCATATATAAATACCTTTTAAACCTTCCCTGGACTTCCACAAATAATTTAAGACCAAAATTAGCCAAATCGGTCCAGCCGTTTTCGAGTTTTAGCGACAGTAACGAACAGCAGTTCATTTTTATATATATAGATAATATAATGGACGTCCCATCCTATAAAGCGAAGCGACTGCTACACTATAGAAATATGCAGGACAATGTTAAGTTTTTAAGAGATTCAAAATTAATAGCCCTTGAAAACTTCTGGCCTCTAGGCGCTGCTTATCACAGAAAATCCTTACGAATCCTTACGAATCAACGTTCATAAATGTATTTAAAAAAATCAACATCAGACATTTACGAGGCTGTAAAATAGAATGACAGATTTTAGCACTGCGATAACACGAGCGATAGCGACTGCTCCTGCAGAATCTAATACCTCAATGAGGTTTTTATTACGTCTCGGCTACCGTTCAAAAAAGCGGTACGCGACCAACTTGGTGCACGTGAATGAAGTGAAACTTCTTTCTCGATGTAGTATTGTGGTTTTCTTCCTTTTTTATCCATAAATCAGATTGCTCTTGTAATAGGGAAGGGTGTGTATAAGAGATGCGACATCTTCAATATTAATATTATATATATTTTAAATTATAAATAGAAAAATAAATATATACATATTTTTTTAAATACTTTATTAAAATATTGGACGCTTCTCGTTGCTAACGCTCGCGCTGTCTTGTAACAAGTATACTAGTGCCACGCATTCACTCTTGCTCTGTCTCTTTCTATTCCCCCTCCCCAGGACCGTTAAACGTTTAACGCAACCTTGTTGGAAGTCGCATTAGAAGTTTGACTTCAAAATATTTTACCGGTAGTAAATTTTTACACTAACACCCTACCGGTTTGACTCTGACTTGATATCATAAAATAAATTGAAATCCACGATGCTGACGTATTTGCCGATACTTGGGGAATACTTTATTCCAAAAGAATTTTGTTTTTAGCATAATATTATAATAATAGTACTTAATAATTTCAATAATGTTTTTGTGTTAACGAGTCAGGCGTTTTGGTGAAAACTGTAAGCCTAACTTTGTATTGAATGGAATAAATAAATAAATAAATAAATAAGTGGCGACGTTAATGTAGATCTAAAGACTGCCACTTTATATCAGGTTGACTGTGAGGGGGCCTCACGTCTTATGCAATAACAGTTACTAAGAACAGACGATGATTAATCTAAGAAAGGCAGGCAAAAGAGTTGAGCCGTTTTTTTCCTTTAAGTCTACCGATTCATTTTTAGTATCAATTGACATT
Source organism: Bombyx mandarina (assembly GCF_003987935.1). The sequence goes on from NW_021011477.1 coordinate 744,851, forward strand.
AGTATTACAAATCCCGAAATATTTTGTTTCAAAATGTCATTAACAAAACGAAAGAGCAAATGTCATACAAAAAACGAAATCTTGGGGTGTCAGAGATTATGCTTGAAACTCGATCATCGGGCCAATTAGTTATCCTAAATAGGTACCTGAAACAACATCGGGTAGATTGGAACTTGAACAGAAATGGGCACGACTGGGCACATTAACCCAGGACAACGACCGCATGGCTTCGTATGTAATACAAACGTTTTAAGATATCATCATCATCAACAGCCCACAGTCGTCCACTGCTGGACATAGGCCTCTCCCAATCCACACCACTGAGCCCGGTCTGCGGCTCTCCTTATCCACTTCTTGCCGGCCACCGTGCGGAGGTCATCGCACCATCTAGCCAGGGGGCGTCCCACGTTTAAGATATATACTAAACTAATATCTATATAATAAACTACCAAAGACATTAAGAGACTTAGACGATTTTCATTTTAAGAAAAAACTAAAAGATAATCTTATAAGTGGAAATTATTATCACATAAATGATTTTCTTAGGGACGGCATTGAAAATAAATGGAATTTTTAATTATTATTTGAATTATGGATGACATGATTATGGATGGTAAATTACATAATATTATAATATCTTGCAATGCACTAAAATTCGCATGTCAAATAATGACAAAGCATACACGCTGCTTTTAACTTATGTAATAACTAATTTTCACTATGCTTGGCGAATAAATGATTTCTTTCTTTCTCTTTCTTTCTTTCTTATAAGAATGGCGTCCCATTTGCAAATGATTTATGAAGAGATTATACATAGAATGGTGGTCCTATGACCTTTAGTACTTCACGTGTGCACCTAATCGCCCATGTCAATGAGGCATTATTGGCGAAGTCACAACTACGAACGGATGACGAGGAAGTCACTGCTGAAGCTTTATCAGCAACCTAAAAGATACCTAAGTGATAAATACCTAAAAACGAAGTGAAGTCGTCGTGGCCTAAAGGATAAGATGTGCATACGTGTTGAGCGATGCAACGGTATTCGAATCCCGCAGGCGGGTACCAATTTTTCTAGTGAAATACATACTTAACAAATGTTCACGATTGACTTCTACGGTGAAGGAATAACATCGTGTAATAAAAATCAAACCCGCAAAATTATAATTTGCGTAATCACTGGTGGTAGGACCTCTTGTGAGTCCGCACGGGTAGGTACCACCACCCCGCCTATTTCTGCCGTGAAGCAGTAATGCGTTTCGGTTTGAAGGCTGGGGTAGCCGCTGTAACTATACTGAGACCTTAGAACTTATGTCTCAAGGTGGGTGGCGCATTTACATTGTAGATATCTATGGGCTCCAGTAACCACTTAACACCAGGCGGGTTGTGAGCTCGTCCACCCATCTAAGAAAAAAAAAAGACGAGGCTGCCATAACAAGTACACAGAAGTTTGCAAACCTTTTAATCTCACTGTAAAGGTGAAGCGGCCTTCTACTCTTTAATTTATTTAAGTATTAATGAAAACTGATAAGGTACGTCAGCTGATAACATTACGGAAGGCTATCAGCGATAGAAGGAGCATTGTTTGATTTATCTGCGAAAGTAATGAGATAAAATTATGTAGAGGTTTTCCTGTGCTATTCACCGAGTGATGTATGTTTAGAAACGGCTTTGCGTGGTTATTTTCTGCAGACACTGCTATTTTTTTTTATTTATTGCTTAGATGAGTGGATGGGTTCACAGCCCACCTGGTGTTAAGTGGTTATAGGAGCCCATAGACATCTACAATCTTGAGATATAAATTCTAAAGTCTCAGTATAGTTACAACGGCTGCCCTACCCTTCAAACCGAAACGCATTACTACTTCACGGCAGAAATAGGCAGGGTGGTGGTACCTACCCGCGCGGACTCACAAGAGGACTCACAAGGTCCTACCACCAGTAATTACGCACCTTATAATTTTGTGTGATATATGCTTAGAAATGTGGCCACGAAGATAGACTGGAACTTACTATTTTAGGACGTATAGTTATTTTTTAAAGAAACTGGTTCAGAGACGGCTTTACCTATGATGCAGGGGGTGGACACAGCGGTGTTGGGAAGCGCCGGCTCCGCACTCCTAATGAACCTGTTACATTTGTACACATTATATTGTGACTGCGCGCTTACTAGAGGGCCCTAGGGTAACGATTGCATCCGGTCATTACACGGGCTAGAGACCCTCTTGAACTGTCTGTAGAGCGTGTCCTAAGTCTGCACCACCAGTAATTACGCAAATTATAAATTTGCGTATTTGATTTTTATTACACGGTGTTATTCCTTTGTCATATGTTTCGTCCTGTAGTGCGGGTCTCATTGCATTGTTGCTGCAAACTAATATTAAAGTATTTGTTTTTATTAGTTAGACGGGTGAATGAGCTCACTCGATGTTAAATGGTTACATACCGAAGCCCATTCATATTGCAGCGTTAAGGTCGCCACCCACCGGGAGATTGGGGTCTATGTGACAATTGTGTAGTTTTTTTAAAGATTTTTGTGCAGGTTTGATTTTTATTAAACGAATAATTCATTCATAGTGTAAGTCATTTGTGAACGTGAGTTAAGTACGTAGTTCATTAGAACAATTTGTACCTATCTGTGGGATTCGAACACCGTCGGATCACTCGATAATAGTGCACTAGGCGTTTTATCCTTTAAGCCACGACGACTATTTGCAGCCTCTCAGCCTCTTGGTCTAAATCTTTATTGTCCTTGCAGTCATACGAGCATACGGCCCACCTGATGGCGAGTGGTTAACTCCACCGCTTTTAAGTTTGGTGCTCAACAATAGTTGTTAAAAACGGTTTTGCTGCTGCTAGGGCGTATTCTAGGCTCACAAGGGCTTACTTTTACCCCGCCCACTTTTGCCGCAAAGCAGTAGCGCATTTGGGTTTAAAAGGTGATACAGCAGTTATACGATTGACTTTTTTATTTGCTTTTGTAGGCAGACGAGCATACCATCTGATGGTGAATGATTACCGTCGCCCATAGACTTCAGCAATGTCAGGGGCAGAGCCAAGGGTTAAGTACTCCTCACAAGCCTCGTTTGAAGAAGGACATGTCATAGCGCTCGGGAAACACTGTGGAGGGGAGCTCATTCCAAAGCCGGGTGGGTACGTGGCAAAAAGGATCTCTGGAAACGCACTGTGGATGAACGCAGTGGCTCCAGGCGGTATGAATGAACTCTCCTTCCAAACAGTGTCAGCTAAACATCTTTGCTGTGACCTTTATACATAAGTGTACATTTAAATTAGTCTGGTGTTTTCCTCCATTCCTTATGTTGTTTCTTGCTTGCTGATTGTTTTTAATTATTTTTTTTGTTTCTATGCTTTTGTTTCTCTAGTGTTTTTAATTTGTTTATATTGGCGAGGACCTTTAATTGGCTTTTTGTTTCTATTATTTGTTATATTATTATACTTTGTTAGTTGGCTGTTGGTTCTCCTTGTATTAAATAAATAAATAAATCCAATAAGCGTACATTTCTTTACTGCAAAGCTGTCTACAGTTCATCAACAATCACTATTGAATAGCCTTTACAATAAAATTTGCAACATTTCAAAACTGGGTCATTGTACCCAGCTCTAGCCTTGTTCGTTTAATTAATATTTACTTGTTAATTGCATTATCAATTGCAGAAATTTAATCAAACGTTGACCTTAGATGTGAGATTCTCTGTCTGTATTATTCTCTATTCTCTATCTGTAAAGTGATGTATTTGTCTTAAATCCTTCGCTTTTACTGTTCTATTAGAATGGAGCTTTTATGCGTGTTGACAATAACAGAATTCGATAGTTGGTAATTTCAATAATTGACTCTAGATTTCGTTTGGACTCGAATTTTTAATTAAATTTTCTTTAAATGCGCCGACGAACTTTTTTTATTTTTTTTTATTGCTTAGATGTATGGACGAGCTCGCAGCCCACCTGGTGTTAAGTGGTTACTGGAGCCCATAGACATCTACAACGTAAATGCGCCACCCATCTTGAGATATAAGTTCTAAGGTCTCAGTATAGTTACAACGGCTACCCCGCCCTTCGAACCGAAACGCATTACTGCTTCCTGATTATGGAAGAGTGAAGATGTCTCTGTCTGAACTGTCATCCTTTCGTCCTGCACGATCTCTTTGCACGGCTACCCACTATACGCCCACTATGTCAAAAAATAATTAAGTTTCCTACCATCATTTATAATGACATGATTAAATGGGTTTCATTTGAATAAATTAAAAATGCATTGCTCGCGTCGGACACTTTTATTCTGTTCAACAAATTAATTGACTACAATTCACTAATAAATAAATTACGACTAACATTACAAACGTGACGTAAACCTTTTAAAATTATTTAAATCTAAAACATGATGATACACACAAAAACAAAAAAAAACGATTCGGAAATTTGATCTGGAAAAAAAAACAACCACAAAATGTACATTTGAATTTTAAAGTTGCCATGTACTAAACGCAATCCGCAATGATTCATTCCATGATGACCTGGAACTTGACTTAGTCAGTAAGTATCTACAGTCGGCATCATTGCGCTATTTTGAGAAGGCGGCGCGACATGAGAACCCTCTTGTCGTGGCCACTGGAAACTACATACCCGATCCTGTAGACCGAATGGTAAACAGTCGACGTCGCCCAAAACACGTCATTACGGATCCTCCCGAACCATTAACGGTGCTGCTTTTAGGTACCTTAAGCACCGGCCACCGTCCTCGTCAAACCCGTCGCTTGCGACGAAGGGCTCGGCGAGTAAATTAACCCTTAACAGAGCCCACTGATTTTCTCGCCGGATCTTCTCAGTGGGTCGCGCGGGATCCGGTCATAGATTCTACGAAGCACTGCTCTTGCTAGGGCCAGTGTTAGCTCCCGGTTAGAGCCCCGTGAGCCCACCTATACGTCAACGCGAAGCTGAAATAGCCTCTCAAGGCTATCGGGATAGGTAGGGAAAAAACAGCAATTATTTTATATTATGAATCATCATAATAAATTATAGCTTTCTTCTTACGAGTGTGCTTGCTCTTTGACTAAATATTTGCAATATTCAGAACATTAGAAATGCGAATTAATTGTCGTAAGTCGTATCGTTGTGTTGTAAAACAAAAACCGCGCCGTGACTACAATATATAGGTAGTTCTGACGTATTATCACAGACGTACATACATATAAATTATATAAGACCCGTTGGTGTTATGTAAACAAAGCTGTCGTTAAAACATCTTTTATGTTAAAACTCTATTTGTGGATTAATAGGTTTATTGGCATAAAGGAATCGAGCTAAGGTAGATATATAATTGATGAAACTAGAGGTCCCGCACTAGTCTAAATTCGACAATAATTAATTGGAATTGTAAGTTTGTACACTGTTATGATTGTATTTTATACTTCTATAATCACAAGTTTCGCCAAGGCTATAAAAAAATATTAATAAAGACAAACAATATTTAATCTATTCTCGATTTGACCACAGACGTCAAGAACAAAAGTTTGACAGTAAATAGTATGCATGCGTGTGTGCGTCAAATATATGGCATGTAGTGTGTGTAATGTTTTCTTTATAGATTTAATGTATCTTTTATGCATTATTTTAAAAATGTGTGGGAAATTTCATACTCCTCCGTCCGCGCAATTTTCGTAAAAAGGGATACAAAGTTTTTGCTTCACGTATTAATATATAGATGCCATTCGTAATTAGATTTAGAATTTGTAATCGAATAATATCGAGAGATAATATCGAAGACAAATGTTTAACCGACATTTGTTTTTGCAATTAAAGGTGCTTTTTGTTTGGTATTAACATCAACAAAGAGTTCGATGTTTTTAATTGAACTTCAATAAAGTTTAATGTTTTTTCTGGGGGACGGAAGAAAACGATCTTATCTTAAATAACATAGGCAAGTCGCTGTTAAATCCGTTTGTAAACCACCAAGGAATATTTTACACAAACTACCACGGACTACCAAAGTCCCTGGATTTAATTATCTTAACAAATACCAAACTAGTTAACCATAGTATCCTTGAGAAATGTATGTTTAACTCTTGTCGTTACGTGTTTGCACTTAACGTGCTCACCTTAACATCATTACACAATACTTTATTGATTAAACTTACAAATGTTCATTGAATTGTTTAAATATCCTATATTTTAATTTCGCACCTGTGCTCATATCTAGTTCAGTAATGAATCGCATTTTTCCTGTGTGCGTGTGTGTATATCTTTTTTTTTTCAAAATATAAACTCACACATCTATACGCCCTATGACCTGGAGCTTGACTCAGTCAGTAAGTATCCACAGTCGTCATCATTGCGTCACTTTGAAAAGGAGGCACGACATGAGAACCCTCTTGTCGTGGCCGCTGGAAACTATATGCCCGATCCATTAGACCGAATGGTAAATAGTCGACCTCGCCCAAAACATGTCATTATGGATCCTCCCGATCAATTAACGGTGCTTTTAGGTATCACAAACACCGGCCACCGTCCTCGTCGAACCCGTCGCTTGCGAAGAAGGGCTCGACAAGCTAATTAACCCATAGACACAGCCCACTGAGTTTCTCGCCGGATCTTCTCAGTGGGTCGCGTTTCCGATCCGGTGGTAGATTCTGCGAAGGGTCAGTGCTAGCAACACTCCGGTTTGAGTCCCGTGAGCTCACCTACATGTTAGGGCGAAGCTGAAATAGCCTCTCAAGGCTATCAGCATAAGTAGGGGAAAAAAGGCCTATTTCTAAAGTGGAAGAGGTCGGGTTATATATACTGTACACGCAATGAATGCGCTGCAAAAAACAACACGCAATGAATTTTAAAGTATAGGTACCGGGGGGTATTAGTTAAATTGTAAAACTACCCTCAATCGCGTACACTCGTCGTTTGATTATTGTTTCACAACAGACGCGTGTGTATAAATAAAGGCAATTAACGATAATTAAAATCCATTCGAAAACAAGGGCATTCGCGTTTTATTTTCACGCCAGACAGGGACGCACGATGTTTTGTAAAATGACTTCAACGTACACTGCTGTTTCTGGAATAGAATTAAAAAAAAATGCATTTCGGATATAGACCTCAAAAAAAAATCAGGACTGCATTTAGTACATGACCAATCTTTTTCGTTTACGCATATCGAAAAATGAAATGTAACATAAACAACAAAATAAATAAATAAAACTAATGTGATATCGTTTTTTATAAAATTAAAATATAAATAATTAGCAGTGATTCTCAACCTTTTTTTGTTGCGGCACATATTTAACGATTTCAAAATTTGGCGGCACCCAAAAAAAAAAGATAAAAATTATTTACTTACTACAACACACTGCTTAAATAGTTTATCAAAAAATTTTAATATACGAAATAAACTAAAATATACTATAATTTTTTTTTTGTGGATTTAAATATATATTAATGTTTAAAATATTTTTCTTTTAAAATGATATAATTTAATAATATTAACGTTATTATATATTCGCAAAATTTGGCGGCACACTTTTGAAATTTGGCGGCACACAAAAGTGCCGTGGAACAGTGGTTGAGAATCACTGAGTGTAATAAACAAAACGTTCAATTCAGTAAATAACACATTACCTGACAGCGAAAAGAAAAATACACAAAAATCCGACACATTTTCGAACAGAAACATTATTAATTTTTATTTATTATACATAGTTGTAGATCAAACATTTTTCAATAAGTAACCTTTTTCTTATTATAGTTCGCATTTTATCGAACAATGATACTAAAAACTAGCAAAATTTCATTATAATCAACAAACAATTCTCTCACTGTGTGTAATTACTTGTTTTTTTTTTTTGTCAAAAGAAATTTTATAAATTTTCCCGTCCTTAAAACTAGTTTCCACATCAAACAGTTCGGTGCCTTTATAATAACGATACTTCTTTTTTTTTTGTGTTCAACTTGCTCGCGTGTATATCAATCTTATTTCATATGTGTAACAGTTTATTTTCGCTCACCATTCTTTGTACGTTATAACGTTTTACGGTTGAAAGCTACATATTTTCAAGTTTATAGTTGAAATAAGTTACGGAATCTTAGGCAATTTATCCATTCAGTATACAGATAAAGTTTTGAGACCAGAATATGAATAAATTAATATGAAACATGTTCAAAAAAAAATTTTTTTTTATTGCCCTTGTAGGCAGACGAGCATACGGCCCACCTGGTGGTGAGCGGTTACCGTCGACCATGGACTTCAGCAATGCCAGGGGTAGAGCCAAGCCGCTGCCTACCGCTTAATACTCTCCACAAGCCTCTTTTGAAGAAGGACATGTGATAGCGCTCGGGAAACACCGTGGAGGGGAGCTCATTCCATAGCCGGATGGTGCTTGGCAAAAAAGACCTCTGGAAACGCACTGTCGATGAACGCAGCGGTTCCAGGTAATATGGATGAACTCTGCTCCGATGGCGGGAGGTGCGATGATAAAAAGGAGATGAAGGGATCATCTCAAATAATTCCTCGGAGCATTCCAACTTATTTTTTTAATCGATTCACAATTTCGCGACAAATTACTAGCAGATTTGCAAATTTTATTATTGACGGCGGTAAAGTCGTTATGGATTCAAAAGCATCGAAGGAGATCTGTTTGAAGAAAAAAAATGGTGCGCATGCAACTTGGTGCACGTGTAAGAAGCGAAACTTCTTTTGTGGTGTGCAGTATTGTGGTTTTCTTCATTTTTCATTCCTAAATCAAATTTCTCTTGTAATAGGGAATGCTGTATATAAGAGAAACGACCTAGCTGGCTTTGTCTTTTCCCTCGATCCACGGTCGAGAGGTTCGCGAGACGCTCAGTCTATTTTCTCACTCTGACTCATCCAAAATTGTATCTTTTCTTTCCAGCCATAACGAATCTGTCGCGAGTTAAATTTTATTCTCAACGCGCTCAAAGAAGTTTCACTTCAAAAATTCCGGAAATCTTTCTTCTTCTTGACGTAGTAGGAGAACTTTGGTCTTGTAGAGCTCGAAGAATATTTTAAGCTTCTGATTTAACACAGATACGAGGAGAACGATGTTACGATTTGTGACAACGAAAGCAAACTTCTCACGCTGGACATGTTAAGGGATTCTGTATATCAAGCACGAAAATCTATCGAAAACCCAGGTTAATCCCAGGTTCAAGTTGAACTATGAACTTATTAAAGCTTCAGTCTTGAACTCGCAGCGCGGGTCGGGATCGAGTTATAGAATCAAGAGAAAAAGAATGACTGTGGTACAAGTATCAAGAGATATCGGTTAAAGTGCGTAACATAAATGAGTCGTCTATAATCAAAGGTGGCAATCTGTGCATTTGGACAAAAAAATGTTATTGATATGTCAATACAGATTGATTTGAACATAATCGTCTCCTTCAAAGAATACGGTTCAAAACCTGCATTAATATTAACCTGTTATTTATATTTATTATTAAAGGTTAATACTTAACCTGTTATTTATCTAAGATGTTGTTCAGAAGAGTTTTGTGACTGCCAATGGAATACAAAGTCAATAATTCGTTTTTCTGATTTACCAATAATTGTCCATAAGTCACATTGCCGGCTTTGATAATAGTCGACTCAAATACGTCTCAAAAATCGAGTCGTAAGTACCTGAGCGTCAAGCACGAAAATCTATCGAATTCGTAATGTAAATGCATCGAGTCCTCGATACGAAAACGGATCGTTACATTAGACGGTAGTACTCGATAGCCAGACAGCCTTCGAGATTTACGTGACCGCATGTCAAAACAGTTTTCGTGCTCTCGATTATGAGTTTCGAGTTTCGAGAACGCGGTGACTCGATTGCGAAACGATGGTAAGTTCATTCGTGCTGCTGAAGTTAACTCTTTTTACTGCCGGGAGGGGGCGCTGTTTAAATCCTATACAATTTTTTTCTCGATAACGATACGAATATGTTTCCGACATTCCCGACCCTGCGGAAAGAATGGAAAGCATTCGACGTCGCCCCAAGCACGTCATTTCGGATCCTCCCGATCCACTAACGGTGCTTTTAGGTACCTCAAGCACCAGCCACCGTTCTCGTCGAACCCGCTTGCGACGAAGGGCTCGACGAGTAAATTAACCCATAGACACAGCCCACTGAGTTTCTCGCCGGATCTTCTCAGTGGGTCGCGTTTCCGATCCAGTGGTAGATTCTGCGAAGCACGGCTTGCCAGGGTTCGTGTTAGTCGTCAGGTTTGAGTCCCGTGAGCTCACCTACTAGTTAAGGTTCGGCTGAATAGCCTCTCAAGGCTATCAGCTTAGGTAGGAAAAAAAAAACAAAAAAAAAGTTTTCGATAGCCATGCGTGCTCGCCCCTCTGATGCTCATTGATGTTACAACGTACCGAAATGATAGCTTTGCGTCAGAAATGGTACCTACCCGGGCGTGGCTTAAGACTTGTCACCATTAAAAACAGCTGCAAAGGAAAATCGCCCTAAAATCCTTATAATATAACGTAACGATTTCGTTGAACACATAAAGTATCAGAATTATAAAGAGTTCACCGACCCTCGTGTTAACGTTGACTAGAAAATGATCACAAAAAATTTGAAAGAAACCTTTGAGAAATAATTTCGTCGTAAGCTAAGAATGTGGCTCCACTAAAGTTACACCTTATTAAAAAGACTTAACTATTTAATTGTCTTGCACCGTTAGACCGGACATAAGTCGACCGACTCCGAAATAACGAAACTCAAAATATTGTGGTTTTTTTTTAAACACACATAAATAATCTATGTCGAAGAGTTCTTCTTCCGAAAGTGTGTTTTGAAAAAAAAAACTTCGGAATAGATTCAATAGATTATCTTCAATTAATGAGTTGAAACACTAAATATTTCTTGCGACACGTTAAATTTGTGAATCTATTCAGAAAGGTAAAATATTTTGATACAGCTTTAACCAACAATAAGATCAGTTGTATTGAATAAAATTATGTAACATTATAGAAAGAAATCGCTACAAAAATGTTCAAAACATTAAAACATTCATACCGTCAAAATTATCAAATAATAATAAATTACAAACTTTTTATAAGTCATTTTCCGGATAACCGAGTCTGGATACGGACTCAAGCTATATTATTTCACATCACTACGTAATTGTCTGTCAACTATTTAGTGTAGGGCTGTGTTTGAGGTTGTTAATTTAATAATTTTTTTTAAAAGGCATTACGCAAAAGAAGTCTTTGCTTGACGCACCGTCAATGTCAGTTTGACATGTACAAACCACAGTGCAGTAAACAATAAGTTGGTTCAGCTAGATTACGATCAAAATAAATAAATAAAATAAATCACGCACGGTCATCCGGCTCTATTAGGATTCTCTGAGTAATAACCACTGAGAAATATACTTATATACGTTTAAATATATATCATCTATATGTCGGAGACGGCCATTAATTTGGTAGCTAAATGAAACGCAGCACGATTCCCGAGAGATGGCAGCACGATTGCGGTATCGTTGGAACTCGGCTAACTTCGTGCTACGACAGAGCCTAGCCGATGGAGGCGCGTAGACGCCATCACACTTATCAACCAGCCTTCTTGAAGAGCGGCGTCTCCGTCCTAAGAACTCATTCGTTTTCATTTGCTAGCGTCAAGAGAAGATTTCTAAATTGTTCTAAGACAACAAACGTGATTGGTGTACTCAATATTTCTCTTAGCTCGATCACCGTATTCGCCCCTACGATATCTGACGATCGTGTTAATAATTGTGGCTTCTCCGACATATATATACAGATGATATTCGCTTATATCCATCTAAATGTATAAACATATTTAACTGTACGTGTGGTTTCACTAAATCTGCTTAGAACACCCATGCATTATTACTGCTACACATTGACGATGCATACAAACACTTATAAATTTTATTTTTCTGACACAGTTTTATCTTTTGAAATCTTAAAGAAATACTTCGAAATCTCTACTGCCCGTCCTGCGGGGTAATTGTTTGTAATTGCAACCGCAACTGGACGCAAATTACAATTTACCAGACCACAATATTGGTTCAAGGTACTTACGCGCAAGAATTATACATTGCCTAATTAACAACTAAATCCAGTTGTTGCAATGCTAATTGGAGACAATTGTAGAATTGGAAGTTCTCTACAATTTAGTTATTATTATTCTCTTAAATTTTGGAATTTTGGTCCATAATCGACACCGTAATATTAATTGTTATTGTTTTGTGTTACAGACAAGCACAACTCTTTTTAAATGGATTTCAATTGAAATAGGCTTTCAAGTGTGAGCTCATTATTATATCATCGTTGTATATTTATAGTCTTTAAACTCATTACTTTAGTTTAGTTCGTACAAAAATTATGGAAGTTTGAAAAATTGTGTTCTAAAAAGCTTTTAGAAAATCTACTCTATCTCTACAATTCTCTCCAAAAACGATCAAAATAAGTAGCATCGCATTATTTTCCGTCCTGCTCGCACGCTTCGCAGTAATACAGCGTGAGAGCAGGACGGATCTAGTCAAAGTCAAACAACATTTACGGGTTTCGTTCTTAGAAACACAATCACATCCTAACTTACACCGGTAATCTATGGTAGACGTCCACATGCGAAAATAAAAGCAATCAATTTATTAATTAATTTTTTAGCCTCACTAAGAGAACAGTGCTACAAATTGATTAGTTACCAAAGACTTGTAGTACGGGAATAGTGCTAATCACTGTCCTCTTCAACATTACTTCTCAATATATGCATTATTATTATTATTATTATGCATTATACGGCTTTCACTGCGTGATGATGATACTGAGATTCATTTGAGATACAAGGTAGATCTTACTCCTTTGAGGAGTATCTAAATAGCCTTTTAGAGCAGCGTGCCGTGAACTGCGTTACCTCCAAACGACTGACCCTCACTTCTCAATACGGAATGTAGCTTTCCTTGCTACAAGCTTTGCTGCATCTGTGCTTCCGAACAAAGGCCAGAGTGGAGGCCCACGACTTCCAGACCACACTAAGAATTCCTATTTGAATAACTCAAAATGGTAACGAATATTTTAAATCATTATTGTCATTATGTTTCTCGGCGTTTATTCTCGCATGTGGGAATTAAAAAAGCTTTTAAAAAAATCTAGTAATGTAACTAGTCAAGGTTGTGTAAAAAGCGGGTTTTTTTTTAATTATAATTTTTTTTTCGTTTATCTTACAACGTTTCTTCACTTATTCATAGAGCGCGTATTCGTCTACTGCACTTCTTACTTGGACCAAATTATTATATATTTCGCCGTTAAAAAAAAAACGTAGTCAAACATCTGTCATTTGTTTATACTGTGACATAAAATGTAGCGATATCTGTTTGTGATTACGTGAAAGAAAGTTTCAATCAGATAATTCCCTTGATTTGATTCGGTAGTTCTATTAAAGTAATTTATCAAATGTTTTTTTTAACGCCTATAAATTTGTTATTGAAACTTTAGCAATACCATTTCGAGCAAACGTTTGATAAATATAATAAGTGAACCAATAGCCAACAAAACTTTGGATCCAAGTGAAATGTGCAGTTAATGTTGGACCAGTGTCAGCACACGCTAGTGATCTTGGTCTAGAGTTTCCACGTTCTCCGATTGCGCAAACTTGAGGAACACCTGCTCGAGGGTTGTCTGACTGAAGCTGTACTCGACTATATTCAGTTTCTCTTTAGCTGTGAAAAACATATAAAGTCATTTTTTATCCCTCCCTAATCTGATAGTCTTGAGAGGCTATGTCAGCGTAACAGGGCGACTAGGTGAGCTCTCGGGGCTCAAACCTGACGTTGTTGCTATCGCTGGCCCTAGAAAGAGCCGTGCTTTGCAGAGTCTACCACCGGACGGAATCGCGACCCTCTGAGAAGATCCGGCGAGAAACTCAGTGGCCTGTTCTAGTCCAGATTGCAAGAGAAGGATGACTGGTTCTTGAAGAGCCTAAAATCACTGAGGGTGGATCTGGGCGATCCAACAAGACATCTCACTCCGGTCACAAAGGACGAAAGGTGTCGCCACCAAAGGTCCTAAGTGATTTCTGATGTTCAGAGTTTTACTAGCCGAGTTTACTAGCCGAGCCCTTCGTCGCAAGCGACGGGTTCGACGGGGCCGATGACCGATGCTTGGGGTACCTAAAAGCACCTTTAATAGATCGGGAGGATCGGAAATGACGTGTAAAAAGTCGGACCTGCTTAAGTGTATATATAGTACAGTCCCCGGCAATAAATATCGCACATCGACCTTTGGATAGAGACAATCTGCTAACTTCGGCTTCGTAGAGCGCTATCTCTGTCGCACGAAACACTAACAGTCCGAAACACTGATGCACTTGAACAACGATTGAAATACGTCACGTATGGTAGTAGTAGTATAAGTATCGAGCAGTAAGTAGTATGTAGCTAGAGTTTACAGACGCTACATCACCAAGCCGACGCCCACATTAAGAGTAGCGTACAGTGAAATAAGATTAATTTTAATATTACATTACTTTGTGTGAAAGACGATATGCGTAAGAGGGGAGTGAGCGAAGAAATGGTATATGATAGAGGAGTATGGAAGGAGGAAACGTGTAGCGCCGACCCCAGGTGACTGGGAGAAGGGCAGGAGAATAATGATGATGATTATTAGTATGAAAGTCAAGTTGAGACGAATACCCTTTGGGAACGCGAGCTGAGACTAGCCAATTGCAAATCAAAATAATTCTAATTGTATCCCCTGAATATGTGGTGGTGGAGTCCAACTCTAACATTAGGAACAGGGCTAAGGGACCCCGGCAACCGTAAACCGTGCAACGTAACCCATGCATCAGCTCGCTGAGTTTCTCTCTGGATCTTCTCAGCGGGTCACGATTCCGATCCGGTAGTAGATTCATTCGCGAGGCTATGAGTTGAATATGCTATGAGTTGTTAGGTCTCCTTCGGAGGCGCTTGGGCAGCTGTTAGCAAATCCCGCCCCTCCTGGCTGAGCCTTTGCTCGCCCACCTGTCCTGGTGAAACTGGAAAGGCCTCCGGGCCACGAGTAATCCTTCAATCATAAAAAAGAAATGGTGGTGGAGTGTGGAGTGTGGCGCCGTACCGTCCTCGATCTGCTGGAAGCAGCGCGCGAGGCTGGAGACCGCGGACTGCGGCACGGAGAACACGAGCCGCTCCGCGAAGCTCTCCTCCAGCACGGCCGCCGGGAACAGCTCGCCCACCAGCGCGATGGCGGCCTCCGCGCTCGCCCCGCCGCCAGACTCTGACCTGCGTGGTCAAGGTCAGAATATCAGCCCTCAGAGGCATGGCATACGGACCCTAATGATGTGTGATGCGGAACTCAGCCAAGCCTTTTTTTATTGCTTAGATGGATGGATGAGCTCACATTCCACCTGGTGTTAAGTGGTTATTAGAGCCCATAGACATCTACGACATAAATGCGCCACTCCCATTGAGATATAAGTTCTAAGATCTCAGTATAGTTACAACGGCTGCCCCACCCTATAAACCGAAACGCATTACTGCTTCACGGCGGAAATAGGCAGAGTGGTGGTACCTGCCCGCGCGGACTCACATGAGGTTCTACCACCAGTAAAATGTTGAAGGTTAGGTTATCATTGTTCTCGGAGGCATGGCAAGCGGCCCACTTAATGATGTGTGACGCGGGATTCAGCTAAACCTAATCGTTAAATCTCAGACTAACAAGACTACTTGTACAAGGCTACTTGTAAATACATTGATATTTGGTCACTCAGTTATATAAAGATAAGTGTGATATTTTATAGTCTCAGACGATAACAGGTCATAATCATCATCAGGATCATAATGTTGTCAAGTTTTTCCGGAATACCCGGCTTCTGATTAAGCCGTTGATTCAACAGTGTAAACCTTTCACCTTTTTTTTTTCTTTTTCTCCTCACCTATGCTGATGATTTTTTTTTTTTTTTTTGTATTGCTTATTGATATTATATTGATATTATATTGATGATAGCCTTGAGAGGCTAATTCAGCTTCTCCTTGACGTGTAGGTGAGCTCACGCGGCTCAAACCGGGAGTGTTGCTAACACTGGCCCTAGCAAGAGCAATGATTCGCAGAATCTACCACCGGGTCGGAAACGCAACCCACTGAGAAGATCCGACGAGAAACTCAGTGGACTCTGTCTGTGGGTTAATTTACTCGCCGAGTCGGGACCGACAGGCTCGGTGAGGACGGCGACCGGCCTTTTACCCTGAGACTTCAGGTCAAAGAGAAGTAGGAAACCGTGTATGTGGACTAGAGCACAGAGGCCAATGGAACGCCGATGGTACCTGTGGTGTCGGTGCCTGACGAGGGGCGGGGTGCCGGCCACCAGTGGCGTGTGTATGGACGCGTCCACCACCTCCACCTCCCCGTCGAGCTCCACGCTCCCAGACACGGACACCGACCCCCCTGGAATATTCAATACACAATACTCAATCTACAACTAGCTAGGAATGACGTTTGATGATGTTTCGTAGCATGGGTCTAGGGTTCGATGACGCGACACGATTTGTACTGGTGGTAGGACCTCTTGTGACTCCGCGCGAGTAAGTATCACTACCCTGCCTATTTCTGCCGTAAAGAAGTAAAGCGTTTCGGTTTGAAGGGTGGGGCAGCCGTTGTAACTATACTTGAGACCTTATATCTCAAGGTGGGTGGCGCATTTACGTCGTAGATGTCTATGGGCTCCAGTAACTACTTAACACCAGTTGGCCTGTGAGCTCGTCCACCCACCTAAGCTTTAAAAAAAAACATAGTTGGACAAGAGATCTGATGAAGAATTGACGCCGTTTCTCGCTCGTCATTTCAGGAACCGTTCACTGTCGAAGACCTTACCACTGATATGATGATGAAAAAGACATGAGGAAACAAAAGACCGGTGTAATTTTAAATTTCCGTCACTAAATAACTTAATACAGTTGGACACTTCACAGCTCCATGTGGTGAATGCCAATGGTCTCCGTGCCTTCTCTACGACAACCAGTCTAATCTATATATATAAAAATGAATTGCTGTTCATTAGTCTCGCTAAAACTCGAGAACGGCTGGACCGATTTTGCTAATTTTGGTCTTGAATTATTCGTGGAAGTCCAGAGAAGGTTTAAAAGGTAGATAAATATGAAAATGGTCGGAATTAAATAAATAAAAACAAACATTTTGTTTTACCTTTCATATGGACGGACGGATTCTTTTGTTTTTTTTTTAAGTATACTTTATACAAAAGTTAAGGTTTTTTATTTATCGATTGAGGCACTACGAAGTCTGCCGGGTCAGCTAGTCGTGTACTAAATAATAAC
This sequence comes from Bombyx mandarina, assembly GCF_003987935.1. The sequence continues at coordinate 762,145 of NW_021011477.1, forward strand.
TCTGTCCTGATCTATCTTCAAAATAAGCTTTACCTTCATCAGCTTCTCCGAGCGAAGGTGAGTTCTCCGCAGACCTCAGCGGCGAAGGCGACATCGACATGTCCCCCTCCATCATCTGCAAAGCACTTGTATTTGTAGACAATTTTTCTAATGACAATTTTTCTAATGAAATACGTATTTAATAAATGTTCACGATTGACTTCCACGGTGGAGGAATAACATCTTGTAATAAAAATCAAACCCGAAAAAATCTTAATTTGCGTAATTACTGGTGGTAGGGCCTCTTGTGAGTCCGCACGGGTAGGTACCACCGCCCTGGCTATTTTTACCGTGAAGCAGTAATGCGTTTCGGTTTGAAGGGTGGGGCAGCCGTTGTAACTATACTTGAGACCTTAGAACTTATATCTCAAGGTGGGTGGTGGGCGCATTTACGTTATAGATGTCTATGGGCTCCAGTAACCACTTAACACCAGGTGGGCTGTGAGATCGTCCACCCATCTAAGCAATAAAAAAAAAACAGTCAAACGCTGATAGTAGTGGTATTGGTAGGGGAATGCCCGGGGACCGCCAAGATTGTGTGCAAGTCAAGCAAGACTTAACCCATAGACACAGCCCACTGAGTTTCTAGTCAGATCTCCTCCGTCGCGATTCTGATTGAATGGTAAATTCAGCAAAGCACTGCTCTTGCTAACAATTTTTCCGGGCTTAGTTTACCAGCGACTCGAGAAAACTCATATCTCAAGGTAGATGGCGGCATTTACGTTGTAGATGTCTATGGGCTCCGGTAACCCCTTAACACCAGTTGGGCTGTGAGCCCGTCCACCCATCTATGCAATAATAAATATAAATATATCAATTAACATACCGTTGATTTCTGATTAGTCTGCCCTATCTTCATCTCCAGCGTGTACCCGGCTCCGTATAGATTCTTCAAGTGTTGCGTTGAACCGATACACCTAAAGACGATCTCAATCAGCACAACAAACAGATGAATTACCAAAATTTTTTTATGCGTTTATATTATATTTTTTTGTATTTTTCTTTAATGTATTAAACCACTCATGCTGTTTATTCTAAATGTAATGTAATTATTTTCTTGATCCATAAACCCAAAATCAGAATTTACAGGAAAGGTTCACGCAAAGGCCTGATCAATATCAATGACCTAAATCTGATGAGACGAGAGATATTTTGCGCCAATCAGACAGACCTAGGCGGCAAGAAGATGTAGCAGAAGCTTCAAATCTGCTAAACTTTAAAGAAGTTTACTCAGGAACCCTTACCTCAAACTCCCCTTAACCATGATCCCAACTCTGGAACATAATGCATCAGCCTCTTCCATGGAATGTGTCGTTAGTATGGCACCTTTCTTACCCTGAGTACAACAAATTGAAATGCTTAAAATGTCTATAAATAAACTATTAATAGTTAAAACTTCAGAAATAAAGTTAAATCACGTCTTCAAAGTGGTATAAATCGATAAACACTGGCTGCGTGCACGAAAAAGTGTCACGTTCCGTCCGAGCGTGAGCGTGCGGGCGAGAGCGCGGAACGAGCGATAGAGAGGCACGATCGACCCAAGCTTTGGCGTGTGACACGTTTATCTCTCTTCTCGCGTGACGTCACAGCTAACAGAATAGCTCTGCTACTGACGTTATCACGTAAAACTATCGTCCGTAAGGCGACTTTACAGACAACCAATTAACTTTTTATAACACGAAAAGCATGTATTATGTGATTTGAATCCATTTGTCTAACATTAATCTTTAACATATAATTGGCCATGGATAGGTAAAAAAAAAAAATTATTACAATAAAATCCGTCGAACTCGAACAAATAAATAAATTAATTTTAACAATATTTGCTATGTGTATGTGCATTACTATAATTCTCATGTTGTATTTGTTATTTTAGTAATGTGTTATTTGTTCTACACTCACTCATCACTTTTAATTATTATTCTCATAATCCTCTCGCAGGCTCTGCTGGAAGAGATTTCTTAAAGAAATAAGCAGCGCCTTTGTACATAATTTTCCTATTACTCTGTACTATGTCATCTTTTCTGTTTGTATATAAATAAATAAAAATATATAAATTTAATCTGAGAGAACACTCAGGGTCGTTTCCTGGGAGTATACCAGTGAAGTCTCTAAGTCCGTAATGTGCAATGCAATGTATACAGACATCACAAATAAGGTCGCTATTGAATATAGAATTGTGTACGCTATACACTGCAGTTTTACCATTGCTTAGATGGACAGACAAGCTTACAGCCCACCTGGCGTTGAATGGTGTCCAGAGCCCATGGACATGAACAACACTGATGCAGCTACCTTGAGACATGCGTTCTAAGTGCCAGTTTTATAGTGGAATCGCTGCCCCAAATCCTCAAGCCGAAGCGCATTACTGCTTCACGGCAGAAATAGGCAGGATTGTGGTACCTATCCATACGGACTCACAAGACATCTTACCACCAGTAGGTTTTTGATTTTTATTACCCGATGCTATTCCTTCGTTGTGGTAGTTATTCATGAGGGTGACCAATTGGCCCTAACCCACCTGGAAGCTGGCAAGAATGGTGTCCCATAGGAATCTCTTGCTCCTCGGGTCCATCCCGGTGGAGGGCTCGTCTAGCAGTACCACGCGTGGTGCGCCCACCATGGCCAAAGCGAAGGACAGCTTACGACGAGTTCCCCCTGAGCATTCCTCCGCGTTCTTACCAGCGTGCTCTGCTATTTGAAGACCGTTTAGGTATGCGTCCACGATCCTGCAACCATAACCGATCTAATCAGGAATTTTTGATGGAGTGAAGGAGCATTGGCCTATATCCGATGGAAATAATTTAGGCTGATGAATGGCTCAGCGCTTCTTTTGTACTGTACGTGAAGTACTGGAATGGAGACCTCGTTCTGGATGTCGTAACTTGGGCACCAACCAATGAGATGGATCAACGACCAGGACAAAATACTGTTAGGGATTGGATGCGAAAGGCAAGAGACCGAAAAGAATGGAGTGCATATGAAGAAATCTACAGTCAGCATTGGGTAGATACAGGATGAAAAAAGGGCTTGTTTTCAGCTTCTTTAAGAAGAAATGTACTTTTTTATTGCTTAGATGGGTGGATGAGCTCACAGCCCACCTGGTGTTAAGGGGTTACCGGAGCCCATAGAAATCCATAACGTGAACACGCCACCCACCTTGAAATATAAGTTCTAAGGTCTCAGTATAGTTACAACAGCTGCCCCACCCTTCAAACCGAAACGCATTACTGCTTCACGGTAGGATCAGGCAGGGCGGTGGTACCTACCCGCGCATACTCACAAGAGGTCCTACCATCAGTAATTACGCAAATTATAATTTTTCGGGATGAAGTCCTTTAGGATATTGCTGCTTTGTCAGCGGAGCTTGGTACTAAGACTCTGACTATTTGTCAGCTGAACTTGGTACTAAGACTCTGACTATCTATGCCATACCATGAAGCTTGCATATCTTCTATTCTAGTGCGATTAGATTTTATGTTTGGGCAAAATAATTGATTAGTTCAATTCTAGTAGTCCATTAGGCTATAGCAATAGCTTAATGTGGATCATGGCTTGCGAAGTCACTGGCTTAACTATGGCCAAAACTGATGACTGTTTGTCTTTGAGTGTTGGTACCGGAGTCTATCAACGAAGAATGGAGAGAAGCATGCTCAAAATAAAAATAAAAACTAGATAAGATCAGATACGTAAAGATAAGAGAAATAACAAAAGCTAATAATGCCTTAAACTATGCCCAAAATCTAAAGTGGAAATGGGCCAGTCATTTAGCGAGGCTTAGAGATAAAAGATGGACCTACAGACCTACAGAACCACCATATGGAGAGGACCTCAAGGAAAAAGGAAGAAAGGAAGGCCCTCCACACGCTGGGAGGACGAATAAAAAAAGCAGCTGGCCCAGAGTGGTGGTAATTAGCACAGGATAGAGAAAAGCGGTCATCATTGGAGGAGGCCTTTACCCAACCTGGGGACCTTGCTAGTAATTAAACATAGTGTTAGAGTTTAAATCAATTTAGCAAATTAAGAAGCAATGTAGAAGATCAAATAAAGGTTTTTTTATTTTATTTTTTTACAAGCGTCCGCCCTCGCTTCGCTTCGGAAACATTAAATTTTATTATTGATAGCTGAGTCTCGCAATGTTATCCGCGGTTATTGTCGTACCACGGGTGAAGTCGCGAGACGAAGCTAGTCTATAAAAGTAGCCTAAGTTACTCTTTATGTCATCAGCTACCTATTAGTGAAAGTCCCGTCAAAATCGGTCCAGCCGTTCCAGAGATTAGCCGGAACAAACAGACAGACAGACAAAAATTGTAAAAAATGTTATTTTGGTGTATGTACCGTATATATATTCATATGCATGTAGTAAAAAGCGGCTATTTAAATATTAAAAACAGACACCAATTTTATTCATATGTATAGATTTACCGGGGTATGTCCTGGTTGCTGACACCCCGGATGGCGGCGTAGCACTCGATGTGCTCCCGGATGGTGACGTTCTTCCACAGCGCGTCGTGCTGCGGACAGTAGCCCAGCATGCGGAACGCTGACGCTTGGGAATCCCTTATGTCTTGACTACCAAGCATTACCTATCCAGAAGATATCACAGAGATGATAATACGGTATAAGACCTTGGTACAATTGAAAGAGAAGGTATATGTGTGTATGTAGAACCGTTATATAATTGAAGTCAATGGATCATCTACGATTATATCAAGGCATAGAATAGTTTTTATGTTTTATTGCATAGTTGGGTGGACGGGCTCATATCCCACCTGAGCCCACCATATGTAAGTGGTTATCAGAGCCCAAAGGTATCTACATAACGTAAATGCCGCCGCCCACCTTGAGATATGGTCTCAGTATAGTTACAACAGCTGCCATAATAATATCCTTCAAACCAAAGCGAATTACTGCTGCACGGCGGGGTGTTAAAAAAACTTGATTTTAAATCAAAAGGATTGATTCGGAATAAATATATTTGGGATATTAGACCAATATTGTTGTAGTTCTTGAACTTTACGGCAGCCTCTACCGCCTTGGAGTATGGACAGCGACAATGGACCTTTTAAATACATAATAAACTCACCGTTCCACAAGTAGGTCTCTCTTCGGCAGTAATAATCTTCATTGTAGTGGTTTTACCGGCTCCGTTATGGCCCAAGAGTCCGAACACCTCCCCTCCCTCCACGGCCAAGCTCAGCCTCGCCAGGCCGGTCCTCCGAGACCGCCGCGTGGGACTCTTGCTGTCACCAAAGCAGCCCCCGCCGTCCTCCGTACCGCGCACTTTGTACTCTTTCCGAAGGTTCTAGGGATCGGGGGGAAAGTATCGTGGTGAAGAATACCGGATGTGATGCTTTTTCCACTGATTTTGTGATTATCATGTGGCGGGTATCCATCATAGAACACAAGATATTTGACAGATGCCTGAAACTCGCTTACGATATTTCCAAGATAAGCTCACATATGAGGCCGTCCGCGCAAAAGTGGCCTAAGCTTTCCATAGTTAGTATGGAGGCAATTAGATTTGAATTTTCATGAATTTGAATTTGAGTAGGCAAAAAAACAATAGGCGCAAAAATATTTCTTACAAAGCCATCAGTTATCTATGGGTCAAACTATGGATAGGCCGGTTTTGCATTAAAATTTATTATATTTTAAATAAATTCCATTATACATCATATTGATGAATTGCTTGAATATAAAAAAATGTGGGTTAAGCCACTTTTTTTACCATAAAATATTTTTTTCTTACACAATTTCAATTGAAATTTATTAAAATTTCTTTTCTATTTTTTAGTTGAATTTCAATTTTTTCAATATTTTTTTCTATTTTCTTTTAAATATTGAATTGTCATCGGTCCTTAATAAGTATACCAAATTTCGAGTTCGGGGTCAAAATCATGTTCAAAGATTCCGTTATAAACATACACACGTCTGAAGTTAAAAAAAAAAACAAAATGTGTGCAATTCACACGTGGTAGAAGTGAAACCTTCCAAAATTAAAATACAATTATCCTAAACGTCTTAAGTATATGTAAAAGTTTGTCATTAGTAAATTATTGTAAGGTAGCGCCCTCTGTGAATTGATATTTTAATTTCACGTATAATCCTAAATTAAAATTCACTACAAGAGCTTTCATACACACGTTAGTATTAAAAAATCTCACAGATGGCGCTGTATTAAATATTATGTATATTTCTGTCTCATTCTTTGCTGGCTTCATCCTACACATTTTTGTATTTGTGTCTCTTACCTGTCGTTTTTTCCGTTGCATCCGGTTTGAAATCACAACGATTCTAAAGAAGTTTTCACTTCAAAAACAGCTTACATGAACAAGTAAGGGTGGCATGTTGTTCTGGTTGCTGGCGAGTATGTTGGCGACCCGTCGTCTCTCCCGCTTGACGTCACCGTCCTCGCCCCCCTCCGTGCCGTACGCCGCCTCCTCGCCCCCCGCGCCCGCCGCCCCGCCCCCCGCGCCGCTCACGCTCCCCGCTCTCGTCTCGGAGCGCTTGCGACTTCTCTGTCAACATAAATCTATAATGAAAACATATTCCTTAACTCTGTACAAAAGTCGTATCTCTTAATATGAATTAACTTGATTATAGCCTCGGCACGGGTGGATTATTTAAGGCACCTCATGTGAATTCCGACACCAAGTCGTCGTGGCCTAACGGATAAGACGTCCGGTGCATTCTGTTGAGCGATGCACCGGTGTTCGAATCCCTCAGGCGGGTACCAATTTTTCTAATGAAATACGCACTCAACAAATGTTCAAGATTGACTTGCACGGTGAAGGAATATCGTCGTGTAGTAAAAATCAAACCCACAAAATTATAATTTGCGTAATCACTGGTGGTAGGACCTCTTGTGAGTCCGCACAGGTAGGTACCACCGTCCTGCCTATTTCTGCCGTGAAGTAGTAATGCGTTTGAAGAGTGGCGCAGCCGTTGTACTGTTAAAAGTGTGACCTTACAACTTATGTCTCAAGGTGGGTGGCGGCATTTATGCTGTCGGTGGCTCCGGTAACTACTTAGCATCAGGTGGCCCGTGAGCTCGTTCACCCATTTAAGCAATAAAAAAAAGAAGTCCGAAAATTTAGTTACAAAGGCCGCGATCCCTCCAGTCTTGAGCTTGTCGGCGGCGAGGAGTGCGGCCCCGCAGAGCGGCACGTGTAGCAGCATGGCCGCGATCAGCACCCACACCTCCGCCGTGAAGTAGCTGCCCAGGGTAGGGGTAGTGCACACCCCCCGGAGGTTGCACGTCACGTATACCCTGTGCAGGTTTTTTTTTAAAGTGAAACTTCCTTAAGACCGTTGTGATTTCAAACTCGATGAAACGAAAAAATAAGTCCATAGAGAGACAAACACATAAATGTATAGGATTCAGCCGGCGAGAGAATGAGATAGAACATATTATACGTGAAGTTAAAATATCAATTCACAGAGGGCACTACCTCATATTATAAAAGATGATTTCCAATTATTTTTATTTATTTTTATTGCCCTTGTAGGCAGACGAGCATACGAACTGATGGTGAGTGGTTTGCCCATGGACTTCAGCCATGCCAGAGACAGAGCCAAGCCGCTGCCTACCGCTTAATACTCTCCACAAGCCTCGTTTGAAGAAGGACGTGTCATAGCGCTCGGAAGCAGCACACTCCAACTTACAAGACTTTCAAATATCTCTTTTATATTAGCATACGTATTTTATGATCTTCTCTACCACGTACCATCCGGCTTTGGAATGAGCTCCCCTCCACGGTGTTTCCCGAGCGCTATCACATGTCCTTCTTCAAACGAGGCTGGTGGAGAATATTAAAGGGTAGGCAGCGGCTAGGCTCTGGTCTTGGCATTGGTGAAGTCCATTGGCAAAGGTAACCACTCACCATCAGTTCGTATGGTAGTCTGCCTACACGGGCAATAAAAAAAATAGGTGCTCATTTGAGACTTGAGGTCTAACAGCTGTCCTGTGAGATCTTCCACGGAGTGGGGACTTTGCCTCAAGTCTTTGTCAGATACCTTCTGTTCTTCGATGAAGTGTGTTCATCACAGTATTACGAGGGCTCTCAGTTTCCTTTGCACTTGGTGATAGAAACGCTGGTCTCTAATGGATATTTCTGTGTCACTGACCTGTCGACATAGTACATGATGGCGTACGGTATGTACATGACGTCCAGGAAGCTGAACACCAGGTGAAGGTAGAACGCGATGTCGCTGCCTGTAAGGGACTGAATATTAAGAATATTCTCATAAGCACAGTGGATGGTTAACATATACAAAAAAAGGATGTCTGTATAGTCTGTTTACGGATGATAGCTTTACGTAATAACGTGAGTAGCAGAACTATTCGAACTGCTAGCTGCGACGTCACGCGAGAAGAGATAAATGTGTCACAAGCCAACGCTTGGGTCGATCGTGCCTCTCTATCGCCTTATCCGCGCTCTCGTTTGCACACTCAGACACAAAACATTAAAAAGAAAAAAAATCTTTTGGGGTATTTCCCAGTATACTTCAAATGGGACCATGGTCAGACTGTTTTACTGACAAAGTCTCTTCGTTTATCAAACCTTGGCTTTCTCAAGCTTCATCCTTTATGGGGCTGGTGCAAGCTAGGGTCACGGTACACCCTAGCGGCCTATATATTCCCAAGAGGGGTTCGAAAATAAGGCAAATAAAAAGTAAGAGGATAAACCTAAAATATACTGGGTACCTAATATATTACTGATGGTAGAATGTGTTGTGAGTCCGCGCGGGTAGGTACCACCCTGTCTGTTCTATAGTGAAGCAGTAATGCGTTTCGGTTTGAATGGCGGGGCAGCCGTTGTACTGTTAAAAGTGAGACCCTTACAACTCATGTGTCGAGGTGGGTGGCTACATTTACGTTCTAGATGTTTATGGGCTCTGCTAACCACTTAAGACCAGGTGGGACGAGAGAAAATCCATCTAAGCAAAAAAAGCAAAACTCTATTGATTAGCCAAACCAGCTCACCCCATTTAAAGGTGTCGAGAACAGCGACCAAGATGAACGGGATGACTCCGACCCAGGTCGTGATGTTCGGCATGATGCTCTGGGCGGAGTCCATCTTGTCGAATATGTACGAGAGGCACGTGTTGAACAATATGGCGGAGGGACTGTACAGCAGCAGCAGACCGCACAGCATCGTGATGGCCGAGCCGTTAGTCAGGCTCGGGATGTCGTTCAGGATCACCTGTTAAGATGTTCAGGATTCGAGGTTTTATCGAAATGATTAACGTCATTCCGGTAGCATTTTTTTCCTACCTAAGCTGATAGCCTTGAGAGGCTATTTCAGCGTAACCTTAACTAGTAGGTGAGCTCACGGGGCTCAAACCTGACGACGTTGCTAACACTAACCCTAGCAAGAGCCGTGCTTCGCAGAATCACCGGATCGGAAACGCGACCCACTGAGAAGATCCGGCGAGAAACTCAGTGGGCTGTGTCTGTGGGTTAGTTTACTCGTCGAGCCCTTCGTTGCAATCGACGGCTTCGACGAGAACGGTGACCGGTGCTTGAGGTACCCTAAAACACCTTTAGTGGATCGGGAGGATCCGAAATGACGTGTTTGGGGCGACGTCGACTGCTTTCCATTCCAGAGGGTTCTCGTGTCGTGCCGCTTTGTCGAAGTGGTCCCTGTAGCTTTGGAATGATATTGAATCGGACTGACGCTGTAGTAAACGGCCCTGTTGCATCGAGGGTTGTCAATTCGGTTCCCACATCGGGCAGACATTCGTATGGCGAACAGGTTTGTTTGCTCATCGTCATTTATTATTATTACACACAGATATCATTTATTTACTATGGTACTCATTCACGTTCTAATAGGCTGTTTCGTTCACAACTAAAAAGTATTGGGCTTGTTTTTGACGCTTTCGACGCTGTCACCGAGTGTATGATTCAAATCACTAAATCCTTGATTTCCTCAGCATTTCCATAACTCACCAGAATCAGGACGCCGACGCTTGTGATGATCATGATGATGATGAGTATCGTGAAGTAAGTGAGGAAGTACATGCTCATCGAGAGGCCGTTGACGCGAAGTTGATTCTTTGCTTTGATCTGTAACAAACGCACAAGACTTTTGGGCTATTTCGATTACACGAATATCTTGGCGCACATGATATACACTCATCCACATGGACGGTGCTATGCAACAGAGCGCCACTTTATTAACAATTACGATCGTGCGATTAATTTGGGTTTTCTCGGGTCGTGGACATAATTAAAACCTAGTGGGCTCAACACGGACGAATGGGCACCAAAACTGTAAAATATTCGAATTCATTGGTAATTATGGACCGACCACCTGATCAAAATGGTAGGGACTGGATGCGAAAGTCAAGAGACCAAAAAGGTAGGAGTCCATATGAAGAGAATTGGAGACGGGTTAAAGAAGAGAATTTAATGACAAAAGAAAATGCAAAATCAAATTGCAAAAGTAGTTTTAGTGATGTCAACAGTGCAAGTTCACTACAGTAGGATAAAGTACGTTGGAATGCGTTGAACACAAACCAATCAAACATTCCTTTCGTAACTTCATATCTATTTGATGTTTAATAACATATTTCAAGTTTTATTCCCAAGGGTTTTTCACACTATTCCCAACACTACAAATGTCTTTAATGAATTGAATGAGGGCAATGCCATGCCTCAAAATCACCTAACACTTCATGTGTCGTTAGCACATTAGGTCGGTGCCAAAGCAATAAGATCAAATGGAAACATCCCAAATAAATTCCGAACTCCGAAATATGGTATGTCTGGAGATAGTATCACCATCCCGCCTATTTCTGTCGTGAAACGGTTATTCCTTATACATTGTAAATGGGACTCCGATCTCATGTCTGAATGCTCCCATAAACTCTTTACACCAAGCGATCCGATATCAAGTGTCTGTCTATGGTGGTCCATGAGTAAGTACACCTACCTCCACGATTATTAAATTAAAAAAAACTAGCCATGAGAACTGGGATGCCCAATTCAAGAGGTATAGGTCAAAATAAGGCCTTTTTATCACGTTTTCATTGACTTTCTTTTTGCTCAGCGTCAGAGGTGAGTTTGAATTTGACCATTAACAAATTTGGTAATGAGGTTGAAGATAGCGCAGAACAATCAGAAGTATCGGATAACAAAGCAGGAAAGTGAAGAAAGAAAACAGAAACCGGAAAGAGTTGTCAGTGAGTTCGTATTGTGTTCTTCTGACGTCACTGTACAAAATAGTGCGTTCTCTGTCTAGCATGTATTCAAATATACAGTTTTTAACTTCTAGAAAGAAATACAATTTTCATTTATAATTCAGTTGCCTTTTGTACTTTAGGGGACGGCACGTTACCTCCCGGTCGTAGACGATGTCGACAGCCAGGGTCACGGGTACCAGCGCGAAGATCATACCGACGAACACAGCGCAGATGACGTTGCCCAAATTGAACTCTTCCTGCTGCTCTGTCTGCTGGAACGGATGGGCCATCACTTCTATTGGTTTGAAGTGGTGCTCCAGCCCCGACGCTGACATTAGGGCCCTGCGTGAACAACAATTAGGTGTCGTTAGTTGTTGATATGAAGCTAAACCTCTCCTCCTCGCTTCGGTTTCCTCAATGCTGAAGGTTGTGGCCACCTCCTCGCAACAAGAGTTTATTGTGGATCACTCTACGCCATTTGTTCTTATCTGCCGCTGAGTGTAGAGCATCTTGGACTGTGGTGTCGAGAGTAGTGCGGATCTGGTCAGTCCAACGTGTCGGGCTTCTAACCTCGTAGTATTTTTCCGTTCACTTTACATAAGCTAAACCAATATTACAATAAACTATTCGTTTTGACCCGTAAACGGAAACCTATTATTGCTCCTCGGGAGAAATGGGCAGGACCTTACCGAAAGAATAAAAGGATGCATAATGGGACAATATTATATTATTGGTGGTAGAATGGGTTGTGAGTCCGCACGGGTAGGTACCACCGCCCCGCCTATTTCTGCCGTGAAGCAGAAATGCGTTTCGGTTTGAAGTTTTTTTCTACTTATGCCGATAGCCTTGAAAGACTAATATCAGCTTTATTCCAGCGTGTAGGTGAGCTCACGGGGTTTAAACCGGAATTGTTGCTAACTCTGGCCCTAGCAAGAGCAGTGCTTCGCTGAATTTACCACCTGATCGGAAGCACGACCCACTGAAAAGATGCAGCGAGAAACTCAGTGGGCTCGGTTTGAAGGCTGAAGCAGTTGTTGTGCTGTAAAACTGAACCTTGAGCTCATGCTTCAATTTGGGTGGCGCCATTGGCGTGGTTAATGTCTTCGGTACTAGACTTCGGTACCCACTTAAGACCAGACAGTGGTATCACAAAACCTACTTTTTTATTTAATTTTTTGTCGTTGTAAGCTTGAGCCCACGGCCTATCTGATGGTGAATGGTAACCGTCGCTCGTGGCTGTCAGCAATCCCTGGACACAGTCAAGCCGCAGCCTATCGCGAACTTTAAAGACTTCTGCTATTTTAATACTGCTGTTTGTAACTTTGTGTAACAAAGCCTGATGTTGAATAGTAAACTTTATGACTCACCTATAGAGACTGTTGTCCAGCAAATTGATGATTATCGGCAAACTGTGCGTGTAAGTTGTGTTATAATACGCCATGACCTTCCCATATGGATTTAAGCTCTCCTTCAGACTAAACGCCCCAAAGTTCTCCATGTCTAGTAGACTTGAGAAGTTTCCATCGAAGTCCACTATAGGGTGAGCTCCGAGGATCCCTAGCGATTCTTTGAAGTCTTCTCTCAATGTATTCTGTTCGCTATGCAGCGCTATGGGGGTCTTGTTGAAATAGGCATCTGGGCCCAAAGTCAGTGGCTGCATTCGGAAGAAGACTATTTGTCGTGACTTCATGTAAAGACCGAGGGCACAGGATACTGGGAACAAGCGACAAATGGTGTTAAGTATGATTTATCAACGGTTTATAGCTCATTTTTTTTCATACATTTCACTGGTGGTAGGACCTCTTGTGAGTCCACACGGGTAAGTACCACTACCCTGCCTATTTCTGCCGTGAAGCAGTAATGCTTTTTATTTTGAAGGGTGGGGTAGCCGTTGTAACTATACTGAGATCTTAGAACTTATATCTCAAGGTGGGTGGCGCATTTATGTTGTAGATGTCTATGGGCCCCAGTAACCATTTAACCCAGGTGGGCTGTGAGCTCGTCCACCCATCTAAGCAATAAAAAAAAACATGATGCTCATGAAGATCAGCAGCTTCACGATCAAACCACCATTTTTAATTAAACTCAAGTCGAAGAGGAGGTGAGGGCTAAAGTTTATCTCAGGGTCTGATACCAATAATGGTCTTTTGGTCTGATCATCGCACTGCAGATGAACGCAGTGGCTTCAGACAATAGAAATGATATCTGCAACATTCAGATTAAATGAATACTCACTTATAGGCAAGAAGATCATGACGTACAGCTTGTAGGGATCCCTGATCATCCGCACGGTCCTTATGTAGACCAGAGCGCAGAACGTTCTCCAGCACGAGGGCCGAGTCTTCACGAGCTCGCTGAGAGCGTCCACCGAGATGGGAACTTCGGGAGTTACCTGGATGTATCGAAAGTAATTATCGTTTAGTGTATTCACGAAATTAGAAGACTTTATTACGTAGTTTATTAAAGGCCTTTCCATTGTGAGTGTAGCAATCATATAACACAAGATATTTGACTGATGCCTTGATGAATTACTGGTGGTAGGACTTGTGAGTCCGCGCGGGTAGGTACCACCACCCTAGCTATTTCTGCCGTGAAGCAGTAATGCGTTTCGGTTTGAAGGATTGGGGCAGCCGTTGTAACTATACTTGAGACCTTAGAACTTATATCTCAAGGTTGGTGGCGCATTTACGTTGTAGATGTCTATGGGCTCCAGTAACCACTTAACACCAGGTGGGCTGTGAGCTCGTCCACCCATCTAAGCAATAAAAAAAAACTCGCTTACGACAATTTAAATACATATATACAAGTTCCGAACAACATTCGGACCGTCGGTCTACCGAGCAATATCATCGGCTTGGTGGAAGATCTTCCCTTATTGTTAAACCACCCAAACCATCAACTTGCCTGGTAAGACTGCTAATAATTGAAATTTCGACCTCATGCCTCAAGGTAAGTGGCGGCAAACGCGCTGTGATAGTTTTACTACGATGACCACTAAGCCAGGTCGTGAACTGTTCTTCTAATTTAGTGCAAAAAAACTTGCATTGTATTCCGAGGGTAGTTGGTGTAAGTTGCCCCTTCCTCGGGTGACCGTGGCTTTGTGTTACATTGCGCGTACAGTACTCGTTTCGCTTTCTTATTCTCTTATTAGGTATCATTACTTCTATTATTTATTCGGATTTAGTTTCGTTTTCGTAACTTTGCCAATGCCGGTCCCAAGCCCGGATGAGGAAAGAGGAGAGTTAAGTTGGAGTTCGACCTTTCCATCGTAAAACAGTCAACGCCGAATGTCGGGCGGTGGTTAATTAGCCGGACCCAAATAAGGCTTTGGAATGAGCTCCCCTCCGCGGTGTTTCCCGAGCGCTAACGGGGTACGAGAGTACTTAACGGTAGGCAGCGGCTTGGCTCTGCTCCTGGCATTGCTCAAGTGCATGGGCGACGGTAACCATTTATCATCAGGTAGGTCGTATGCTCGTCTGCATGCAAGGGCAATAAAAAAAGGCTTCAGCGGTCTCGAGGAACTAAATCTCTTCCAAAAGCATTGCCGTGGAAGGACATGGGAACCGACCATGTGTATTTTCTCAAGAAAGCCTCATAAGACCACGACCCTCAGCATTGAGGATTATCAACGCAAGCAGCAGTTGTTTTCAGAGACTGTTCCTAATTCATTATGTATGGCCACCACCACATATGAGGTCGTACCTTGATGTGCTCGACGCCGTGCGTGGTGGAGTGCAGCGCGTGCGAGGCCGGCGGCGGGGGGAGCGGGGTCGGGGTCTTCTGGGGATCCTTGTCGTTCAGCTCCTTTAAAATTCCAACACACGCATATAGTATACAATATAATACGGCCTGTCACATTTCAGAGTTCTGGCCGAGTAAAATGCGCCTCACCAAAGAGTCCATCCACCAGGATTTACAGGCTTTTTTTTATTGCTTAGATGTGTGGACGAGCTCACAGCCCACCTGGTGTTAAATGGTTACTGGAGCCCATAGACATCTACAACGTAAATGCGCCACCCACCTTGAGATATGAGTTCTAAGGTCTCAGTATAGTTACAACGGCTGCCCCGCTCTCCCAACCGAAAGGCATTACTGCTTCACGGCTGAAATGGGCGGGGTGATGGTACCTACCCGTGCGGACTCACAAGAGGTCCTACCACCAGTAAAGATCAGAGCGAACAATCGATTATTGCTTTTGTTATAAAATACGAAAAAATAATAATTTTGAACTATGTCCATGACGTTTGTTGCAGTTTTTACGCTTATAACCCATGTGGATTTCGGAGGGGGGCGTTTCGATCGGGTGCGCGTAATCGTGATAGAGTGTCTTCGACTTTTTATTACTACCTAAGCTGGTAGATTGGGGGCTATGCCAGCGTAACCGGGCGAGTAGATGAGCTCACAGGGTTCTAACCTAAGGACGTTGCTAACGCAATAGAAAGAACAGGGCTACGCAGAAACTACCACCGAATCGGAAGCGCAGTTCCATGAGAAGATCTGGCGGGAAACTCAGTGGACTATGCCTATGGGTTAATTTTCCCGAGGAACCCTTTGACAGATTCGACGGGTTCGACGTTCAGTTCACCAATGCTTGGAATGTCTACAAGTACCGATAGTGGATCTGGAGGATCTGAAAGGACTTGTTGAGTAGTGACGTATACAAGACTGCACCAGTTAAGAATAATAGTCTCACCTGATAACTCAAGGTTTTGCTCTGTAGCGACAGACTCCTGGACAAAGCCCGCGCCCGCACCAGCTTCACGGAGGACACCCCTTCCACTGCTTCCGTCTCTTCGGCGTTCTCCCCCTCCAGACTCAAGAAAACTTCTTCTAGAGTGGTCATTGAGACACCGTAGCTAGTGATACCTAGTTTCGAAAATAAATCAGTATTGAACTAGTGATGCGCAACTTCGATTATTTCGATATGCGAATGCGAATATCGATTACGTAATATGAATCTGAAATATTTAAAGTTTATCTATGACAGATCGAATGACAGATTTGAATAATAAGTAAAATCTAGAAACAAGTTTTTCTATGGATTATTTATATGAATACAAGTAGCCGTATTCTGGTGTAATCATATACGGTATATTGGCATCACATCGGCTGTGGGTAGTACGAATATTTACCTAAAAAATTTAGAATTTCGAACAAGTCTTTGGATATGTCAATACATATTTAAATATTGGTTTGAAGACCAGTACTAGTGCTAGTACGTCTTGTGAGTCCGCACGGGTAGGTACCACAATCCCGCCTATTTCTGCCGTGAAGCAGTAATGCGTTTCGGTTTGAAGAGCGGGGCAGTCGTTGTAACTTTACCGAGACCTTAGAACTTATATCTCAAGGTGGGTGGTGGCATTTACGTTGTAGATGTCTATGGACTCCGGTAATCACTTAACACAAGGTGGGCTGTGAGCTCGTCCACCCATCTAAGCAATACATAAATAAAAACAACCAGAGACAAGCTATACACGATCGCCTTGCTCAAACCAGGATTCCGTGTACTACTGTACTGTAGAGGTTACGGCCCTTGGTCTAGTCGTCAGCGGTGCGAGATAGAATCGCCGAGAGCGCACTACGGCGTTGTGACGTCACTGACCGAGCCGGTTGGTCTTGTCCTTGATCTCGTGCTCGATGGCGAGGAACAGCGGCGGGAAGAGATGCACGGCGTAGTGCGGCAGGATGTAGGACAGCTCGCGGCCGTGGCGCCGGGCCTTCTCCGCGCGCGGCACGTGGCCCCGCACCAGCCGCGTGATCTGGTGCTCGCGGCACGCGCCTGCAACCAGACCCACCGGCGCCCCCATGTAGTCCGCAGACGTCACGTCCGTCCCTCCGTGTCGGAGTGAATGACCTCGTTAAGGCAGCCAGATTCTTAACACTAACCTAATTGACCCATCCATTTTGCCCTCAAAGCCATATACAGCCTCTTCAAACGAGGCTTGTGGAGCATTCTTTACGTTAGGCAGCGGCCTAGCTCTCACATTGCTGACGTTTATGGGCGACAGTAATCATTCACTGTGAAATGGGCCGGTATTGTCGTCTGCTTACAAGGGCAATAAAAAAAACATAGGTTTTATAAAAAAAATTATCACACTCACCGTCCAGTACTAGAGTTAGATGATATCCAATACCGAATTTGTTCTTTAAGAACAGCGATGTGCCGGCGCAACGGACCTGGAAATGTAATGGTAGGAAAGTCACAAGTTGCCCCCTAGTGGTCCCCCGAGTGGACCTCAACGCTGAGCGTGTGGTGGCTTAATGACTCAGCACTACTACTCGGAATAGCTGGACGATTCAGATATCAGGAAATGAATACTTTGGTTGAATCATATTATGAAGAAAAGAGCCTTCATATTTTTATAACGTAATGCTTTTTGTAATGCTTTTCCATTACCTGACACTGATGGGTCAGGCGCCAACGACTTAATAACTAATGAAATATTTATATTGAATTTATTTTTTAATTTTTTAATTGCACAGATGGGTGGACGAGCTCACAGCCCACCTGGTGTTATGTGATTACTGGAGCCCATAGATATCTACAACGTAAATGCACCACCCACCTTGAGATATAAGTTCTAAGGTCTCAAGTAACGTAACAACGGCTGCCCCACCCTTCAAACCGAAACGCGTTACTGTTTCACGACAGAAATAGGCAGGGTGGTGGTACCTACCCATGCGGACTCACAAGAGATCCTACCACCAGTAAATTATATTATATGATTATAAGTTTATTATATAAGTATATAAGTAATTATGTTATATTACCCAGCCCAAACCTCAACAGGCTCGTATGGGGGATTGAGCTTTATCATAATGAGGTCAGGAATACCCTCTTATTCTGATCAAAAACCAGGCAAATTATCTTTAAAAATCGGTTTACAGCAATTGTTAATTCAAGTTCAAAAGATCGGCAATAGCAGCATGCATATAGCGATGTGAGCTGGCGTACCTTCCCCTTGCTGATGACGGCCTTCCTGTCTCCGAGGATGTCGGCCTCGTCCATGAAGTGCGTGGTCAGCAGCAACACGCGGCCGCGGCGCGCGCGCTGCAAGACGCGCCAGGTCTGTCGCCGCGACACCGGGTCCACGCCCGCCGTCGGCTCGTCCAGGATTATGATCTGCAACCGCCACCCAGCTGAGCATACTTGGCCTCAAACAACTCTTTTTTTTTTTTTTGTTGCTTAAATGCGTGGACGAGCTCACAGCCCACCTGGTGTTAAATGGTTACTGGAGGATATACACATCTACAATCTAAATGCGCCACCCACCTTGTGATATAAAGTTCTAAGGTGTCAAGTATAGTTACAGCGGCTGCCCCACCCTTCAAAATAAAAAGCATTACTGCTTCACGGCAGAAATAAGTAGGGCGGTGGTACCTACCCGTACGGACTCACAATAGGTCCTACCACCAGTAATTACGCAAATTATAATTTTGTGGGTTTGATTTTTATTACACGACGCTATTCCTTAACCGTGGAAGTCAATCGTGAACATTTGTTGAGTACATACGTATTTCATTAGAAAAAGTGGTACCCGCCTGAGATTCGAACACAAAACTCAACACAATCGACCTTATGCAAGTTCTGTTCACACCCAAAAAGGTGAATTCTCCCCTTGTAATAGAAGTCATGAGTGGATGAAGGAGATATGATACTGTTACGCACTTTGGTTCGAGATAAATAAAAATTCTACCGAAGTACAAGTTAACACTGTATTGTCACTTATAACACTCATGAAACACTTTAAAATTCTTAATTCACTTCTTCTGCTTCGCTTCAGGTGATCCGTTCACTGTTTCGCTCGAGTAGATCCGATTACTCATTTCGTGCCATCTCTGCAACGCTTTTACAGTCGATTCGACATCCCTAGATTTAACGAGAACATCCCTCACAAGTCGAGTTGCATCTTTGTGTGTTTCCACTATCTGACAATAGATGGCGTTGTACTTCTCGAGCGTTCTAGATGTTACTAGTTCCTTTCAAATTCGGTTCGGCTATTCGGCGATAAATGGCGTAACAATACAATGTTAGTTTTGAGAAAACGGGCAACAAACTTTTGTAACTTGTGTGGCGGGTAGCCATCATACAACGCAAGATAATTGACAGATGCCTGAATCTCGCTTACGACATTTTCAAGATAAAGCGCATATATACAAGTTCCGAACAACAACATTTGGACCGTCGGTCTACCGAGAAATATCATCCGCTCGGTGGAAGATCTTCCCTTTGTCGTTAAGCATTCCCAAAACTGGTGACCTGCGACGTGATGTGAACACGCAACCTTCTGATTCATCATCAGCGCATCAAGAACTTCGGCTACCACAATCCCCGCATTCTCGCAGATAAAAGCACGTCATTGAAAGTCGTCCCACAGCAAGCCAGCATCGCAGCCTCAACAGGACCATCGCAGCCGGCTCACCGCGCTTCCTGGTCCTACGGCACGCAACTTCACTGCCTCATCACGCCGCTACAGTTCATCGCAGCCCACGACCGGATCATCAACGCTTGGGGTCACACATCTCCGGCGTGGCAGCTCTGCATCACATGGACTACGCACGACACGCACGCAACATTCAAGCTCAGTCTCGACTCACCGCAGACTTCGAGCAGCACTGGCGACAATCACGCAGCATTCAGCTCAGTTTCGACTCACTGCAAACTTCGAGCAGCACTGGCGACACGCACGCAGCATTCAAGCTCAGCCTCGACTCACCGCAGGCTTCGAGCAGCACTGGCCCTTGCAAGCTAATCTCAGCACGGACAACGCTAACTAAAAAATGACACGACCTCCAGTCTCGGAGGGGAGTGATGTGGCGGGTAGCCATCATACAACGCAAGATAATTGACAGATGCCTGAATCTCGCTTACGACATTTTCAAGATAAAGCGCATATATACAAGTTCCGAACAACAACATTTGGACCGTCGGTCTACCGAGAAATATCATCCGCTCGGTGGAAGATCTTCCCTTTGTCGTTAAGCATCCCCAAACTTGTACTTTTTCTTCGGACATAACTCTTCATCAAATGCAATTTCTAAAAATAGCATTTAGACCCAGAGTTTTAGGGTCTAATATGGTTTATAGGCACATAGCACCTTCATTTAATGTAAAAACCTAAAAAATCAAATCAAAAATGGTACTTAACCCCTTCATTCACTCATGTCTTCAAATTGGTGTAGTTTTACAAAATCCCTTACCACTCGCAAAATTAGGGGCGAAACGAGTAAGGGAGGGAGGGAGGCAGACGGTGATTAAACGAAATATATATCGAGGGGTGAAAGACTACATATTTGGTTTAAACGACATTTCGCTTAACACATGACAGTTTTCTTTGTAAGCAAAGGTCCATTTTATTTTGGTATAAGCATTAAGAGTTCGATGATTTTAATTGAACTGTAATAAAGTTAGGTAAAGATAGGTACTGAAATAGCTGAAGAAGTTTTTTGTTACGATATTTTTTTCAAAAATTTAAACTTTAAATGGCTTTTCTGTAAAGTTGCAAAAATGTCCCTTAAGCCACTAGCTTTGCACCCCTAGATATGAGAGGATGCAACCAATTACCCCGTGTTATATTTTTATGCTAAACGCAATTTTCAGTTTCAGACCTGTAGTGTTTTGTTTGTGAGATCTTTATTCTTTGATCTACATCTATAATAATATATAAATCTACAGTGGTTTTTACGGATGTTCCGTTACAACTACTGAACCGTGCATCCGACTGACTTGAAACTTGGTATCCATGTAGAAAATATATGTACTTAATGGATAGACTAATATTTATATGAGTGTTGGACTCCCTAATAATAATGATAATAAATAATAATGTTAATTTTAAATGTCCAGCGAAGCGGGCGAGTACGGCTAGTAATATATAAAGATAATTATTTTTGTATAACGCCTCTGCAAGAGCAGCAAATGCACCATGACACTACATACCACTACTGGTGGTAGGACCTCTTGTGAGTCCGCGCGGGTAGGTACCACCATCCTGCCTATTTCTGTCGTGAAGCAGTAATGCGTTTCGGTTTGAAGGGTGGGGCAGCCGTTGTAACTATACTTGAGACCCTAGAACTTATATCTCAAGGTGGGTGGCGCGATTACGTTGTAGATGTCTATGGGCTCCGGTAACCATTTAACACCAGGTGGGCTGTGAGGTCGTCCACCCATCTAAGCAATAAATAAAAAAATATGACCGCAAAGGTCAAAATAACACAAAGAATACCTTCGGATCTCCTATGAAAGCTATCGATATGCTAAGCTTTCTCTTCTGCCCTCCGGAGAGATGTTTGGCGAACACACCAGCCTGCTCCAACAGTCCAACTTCAGCAAGGGCCTTCTGAATCTCCTCTTGAACTCTCTCTCGTGGGATACCCTGAAATAACATCGTAAAAAGTGTGTGACATTTCTAGTTGATCATAACATTTTCCTTTTTGGATTGTTCTAGACCAGTGGTTCCCAAACTCATTTTGTTTACTGCTCACTTTGAGAATAAATTATTTTTATGAAATACCAAGCATTCGTCTCCAGCACATATACACATACACACCCTCCTCCTCCGTGCGTCGTATTCCTCAGTTCTGAGGGTCGTGAACTTTACTGAGCACTTTTGTTAGGACTATGTTCCTCCATTCACTCCTGTCCTCCGCGCAGTGGATAGCGACATTGATGCTGGACACATGCACATACACACATACATACTAATTGTAGGGTAGTTCCTCACGAACCTTGACGGCCGCGAAGAACTGGAGATGCTCCTTGACGGACAGCAGATCGAAGAGTACGTCCTGTTGCGGACACACGCCTATCATCTGACGGATCTCGTACATGTCGTTTGGATCCCTGCGATCACGAAAATATCCACATAATGACAGACCTCAGTGTGCTTAGTGCGAGTTTCTTAAAGTTCTCGATAGCGTAAAAGTTAAGCCAATTTTGTATGCAGTTGGAACAGCGCCCCTAGCGGCAAACGTACGCAAACGATCCCACTCCTTACAAATATGAGCTAACTTTTACGCTATCGAGAACGTTAAAAAACTCGCACTAAGCACACTGTAAACATTCGGATCCGCGAATATAATCGCGCATTCAATCCAGTCCCGAAAACTTAGTTTAACCTTTAATTCGCAATATTTAACGTGCTAATCTTATCTTTTGGTATTTGAATCATTAAATATTGGTTTTAATGTTCATAATGATAAAATGCAATTCATAAAATAAAAATAAACGGGTGAAATAAAAGAAACATTAAAAGAAGACTAAAAATCCCTCCATACGACACGTCACCATGGATTTGCTGGTGTAACCCAAGATGGGTTGACGTCAGTCAGGTCGTAACAGATCATCCCAAATCTCTGTGCAACGTGATAAGAGGAAATGCGACGCTGACCCCACGACTAATCATATGACGCCCACTGTTATTTCACCTGACGTTTTGGTCCGACCAGTCTTTTTTATTGCCCTTGTAGGCAGACGAGCATACGGCCCACCTGATGGTGAGTGGTACCATTGCTCATGAACTTCAGCAATGCCAGGGATAGAGTCAGTATAACTAAGTGCGTGTTATGATTATTTTCATTTTGTGCGTTTTGTAAACTCGACCTGACCAGTACATGTAATAAAAACCTAGCCATTGTCTTCCGTGCACTGCTTCTTCGTGCGTTAGATCTGTTTTCAACATTATCTAAATACCAAACGGTAAGCTGCAAGTGGCTGAAGGCCTAGTACAACCGGCCACTTCAAGGGCAATATGAAGAGTTCGCATTCTGTACTAATCGATACTGAAATATTGTATAGCCCTCACACACAATTACCAAATTTCACCTCATCAAACCTTGTCAAAATCAATACAATTTCCACGTAATAGCGTGAGTACGTATTGAACTTAATAGACAGAACTGCGTTGTTCATCTTTACCAAAGAGGAAGGATTTATTTGTTTGTTTGATGTATTGAATAGGCCCTTAAAACTACTGAACCGATTTGAAAAATTCTTTCACTGTTTGGAAGCTACACTATCCCCGAGTGACATAGGCTAATTTCTTTTTTTTTATTAGAGATCCTTACTAAAACTCCAATAATGTTACGAAAATTAGACAAATAATAATATAAAAAAAATATTTTTTTTTAGATAAAAACAAATATCATTTAAATGAAAATAAAAGTTCACTAAAATAATAATAATTATTCAAACTACCTTCACAATTTTTGTATTTTTAGAAAGCTGACGCAAATGTAATGGTAAATGTGTGTGTATTATAATTTTTGATTTTGAATTTTTTGTTAAAGACCCGAGCGAAGCTGGAGCGGGCCACTAGTAGGTTAAAAGAAAATTATCTAGTACTCTGGCCGTATAGAGTGACAAATATTCTTCTAATGATTTAATCTTCTCCGAACAAATACTTACCTAACATCAAGTCCATACACGTAGGCGGTCCCAGCGGTGGGCGCCGTGAGCCCGGTCAGGATATTGAACAGAGTGGACTTCCCGGCCCCGTTATGTCCGAGGACGGCCGTGATCTGACCTTCGTAGATGCTCAGGTCTATTCCGTCGATAGCCTTGATCTCGGGTCGACGACAGTGACGGAAACTCTTCTGTAGACCCACGATCCTGATAGCTTCTTTGTCTTGGAGCTCTCTGGTTTATAAAAGACTTCAATTAAAATTAAAATGAATAAATTTCTCAACTTGTCATCTATTTTACTTGGTTAGTTTTACAAACAAGTTGTAACATGTCATAGTGTGCTATAAGAGATTGCTGTACATGCCTGTAACTGGCTTACATACCAGTACTTAATTTTATACTGGTTAATTTAAAGCTTGAATGTTTTGTGTGTATTGCTGTTGGTGTGTCTAAATAAATAAATAAACAAGCAATAAACATCGGAAGCTCATAATAATATCACAAGACCACATCACAACAGCTGGTCTAAAATTGGGCACAAACACAACATTTATGGTACCTGGGTACAGGTTCAATATCCTTATTATGAGCCGCGTCTCCATTGGAATGGAAGTGTACGGCGGAGACCCTGCTCCTGCGGCTACCCAGCCAGAACGACGGCATCAGACAGAACCAGGGCTTCTGCTTGATACCGTACTCACCTAGAATGAAGACCTTAGAGTCAGTGCCACAGCAACTTACAAAAGAACAGGAGTCGCAGCGAACAACCGACCAAAAAAGTTGCAACTCATATTTAAGAAACCACAAAATAGGAAACCGTGCCAAGGTCATTGATAGAAATCCTTGAATTCAAATCAAGGCTTGGCCCGGTGGTGCCCGCTACTTCCGGAGCTCTGATTTTTTTGATACATCGCAAATATGATTGATTGAGTGATTTCTGGACAGAAAATTATTTAAATCTTTTGAATTTGAATTTCGGAATCATATTACCATTGGACAAATTGCACTTTTAGTTCTTTATTCAGACTTACTAGGTATGACGGCATCGAGCCAGTAAGCGGCCAGAGCATACAGCACAGTGTCCACAGCCATCATGATGAGACTCCCCCCGAAGGGAACTCCCGGGCCACTCCACAGGTTATCCCAGGTCACACCCACGCCTGCCATGTCCAAAACTAAGGCCTGCGGAACAAATGCGAAGATTTCTTACATGTGCGAAATGGTCGTAGAATTTAAAGAGACAAGTTCTAAATTTTATTATGTCAAAATTATTATAGCAAATCCCTTGCGACAATCTGCTGTATTTCCGTGGTAAAAGAAGTAGTAGATCAGATTTCTGTATCGATCGGCTGGTTATATTTGCTCCAGATATACTTCTCTGAAAGTGTTTTTGTCATCTATGGTATCCAGTCCAGAGAATTGCCCTAAGCTAGGGCCAAATAACCTATAAATAAATACCTATTTTCTAAACCTTACCTTATCCATAGCTAGAGCGTAGCAGCTGGAGCTGATGAGTGAGACGAACCAGAAGGCGAGAGAGTCCGCGTTGGAGACAAACACCTGAATGAAGTAGAGGCCGCTCATCAGGTTCACCGCAAAACTGCCCAGGATACCCGCCGTCTGGTTACACAATGTTATAGTCAATAATACGGTAAACATGCTTTTAAAGACAATAAAATATCTATCTTATCTTCCATTAACTTCCACGCATTAAAAAAAGATTTGACTCGGTCATTTGCATAGCATGACACACGGTGCAATGTCATAGATGGCCAGAGAGCAAACCGTTTACCAAAGCAAACCCAACTCCATCGTGGTTTTCCAGCGTTATGTTCTTCTTCAAATAAGCTTTTTAAAACCTCTAGAACATCTTGTGAGTCCGCAAGGGTAGGTAACGCCACCCTGCCTATGTCTAATATAGAAATAGGCAGGGTCGCGGTACCTATCTGTGCGCACTCACAAGACATCCACCCAATAAGATATAGATTAAAAGAGATGTTACAACTCACCCTGGCCTTATCGAAGAACGGAGTGAGCATAAATGCGAACGTGATGATAGTGAAACCGAATAGCAGCATCAGTAGGAATATCAGGATGTATGATGAATGTTGGAATACCTGAAATCACAGGAGGAAGCGTATCTTTTGACGCAATTAAATTTTCGGTACAGTATTCGGCGCTACTGGTCTGCGACTGACTGATCATTTCTCATCTATATCGTGATTTTAACTTTCCAACCTCTACTTCCTGGTGATAGGGCTTCGGTATTAGATTCTGTGAAGCACTGCTCTTGATAGGACTAATGTTAGCAAATTCTCTCAGGTTGAGTCCGTGAGTTTCCTACCCGTCTGGACGTAGCTTGAATAGCCCATTAGGCTACCAGCGAAGAGGTAGGGAAGAAAAGATAAGGCGTATTGAAACTCCTCACCTTCCTGCTTTCTGTGGCGAAACAACGAGTTCTAATTCTTACAAGATGTAATCGGCGCAATCAATTGAGACTTCTATCACATTTCAAGGTGAGTGACGACATTTACGCAATTTTACCAATGTCTACAGATTTTAGCGACCTCTTTGCCACCCGATGAGTCGTGAACTAGCCTGACGATAACAATAACAAAAGATGACAGCATTTAACGCTGGGCAACGGCTTGGCTCTAACCCTGGCATTACTGACGTCCACGGGTGACGGTAACCACTCATTCACACTCACATCAAGTGGGCCGTATGCTCGTTTGCCGACAAGGGAAATAGGAAAAAAAAATTAAAACATTATATTCGTTGTGATGCAATATTTTCTTATTTGAACTTGGTACATCTATTTTCTTTGTGGCGTAAATCGTGGAGAATCCAGAAAATTCGGTAAAATGCAAGGAATTTTTGGCTTCTGTTCTTATGACGTCACATGTCATTCAATTTGGCTCAAACGGAAGTAGGAGCGAAATAGCATTTACGTTGGAGCGGCTGAGTCAGTATGACGTGTGCACACTTGTCTAAGAAAAATCAACCTGTTTGGATTTTATATTTACTGCTAATGTTTTTATTTATTTACTAGCTGACTCGGCAGACTTCGTAGAGCCTAAATCGATAAATAAAAAATCTAAACTTTTGTATGAAATAAACTTGAAACAAACAAAAGGAATTCGTCGGACGGGGGACACATCAAAGGGAAAACCAAATTGTTATGTTTATGTAATTCCAAGCATTTTCATATTTATCTAACTTTTAAACCTTCTCTGGACTTCCACAGATAATTCAAAACCAAAATTAGCCAAATCAGTCCATCCGTTCTCGAGTTTTAGTGAGACTAACGAACAGCAATTCATTTTTATATATACACGCGAGCAAAAGTTTGGAATCACTTACTGGAAATTGGTTCCGCGCGATCTTGCTTACTAAATAAAATTTTAATTATCATAAAAATTACATCATTTTAAAGGTACAACTGTCAACTTTAAATTGATACCAAATTAATTCAAATCGAGCCAGTAGTTAAGGAGCTATTCCGGATTAAGTGAAGGAGGTAGGAAAACAAGGAAATATGGTAAAATAATGAAAGAATGAAACAACAAAAATTAATAAACAAAAATTTTATTTAGCCTTAAAATTAAGTGTCAGTACATTGTGTTCCCTCCCTTCGCCCTAATAACTGCTCGAAGACGATTCTTCATAGACCTGATCAGCTTTTGAATTGATTCTTGTGGGATATCTTCCCACTTCTCAATCAACGCCGATTTCAGCTCATTCAGACATGAAGGAGCAGAAGTTCTGGAACGAACCTTTCTCTTCAGTTCATCCCACACGTGCTCAATAGGATTCAAGTCAAGGCTGAGCGCGGGCCAGTCCAATGTGGCGATACCGACTTCTTCAAAGTATTCAGTTATTACACGGGCAGTGAAACAACGAGCGTTATCGTGCATAAGGAGAAGTCATCACCGGTATATCCCGCATAGGGAACGACATGTTCCAGCAGAATATTGGAAATACACCGGTTCGTAGTTAGACCGCCTCCTCGTCCCCCGCCAGGCATGCAAACAAGCTCGGTTTTATCGTCGAAGGAAATGCCGGCCCACAACATACAAGAGCCGCCCCCAAAGCCACTGTTTCAGCGAAACAGCACTGCGCAAATCGCTCCCCAGGCCGCCGGTAGACCCGACCACTTCGGTTGCTGCCGTGCAAACACATCCTACTCTCGTCGGAGGACAGGACTTGCCTCCATTGCTCAACTTCCCAATCAAGATGGGTGCGAGCAAATTGAAGGCGTGCTTGTCGGTGAGCTGCCCTGAGTTTCGGGCCTGTGACAGACCTTTTTGGAGTCTGATTCGCTTGCTTTAGTCGTCGACGAACTATCCACTCGCTGGCTGCTTTCCCACGAACATCTCGGAGCTCCTGTTGGACGTCGACACTAGGTAAATGCCGATTTCGGAGAGAGATTGACACGATAAAACGGTCATTCCTATCCGATGTGCACCGGCGCCGTTCAGATCTTGGTCTCGGGATAAAGCTACCAGTCTCCCGAAAGCGCTTGCAAGCTTTTGTAATACAGGACTGGCTTATGTGGAGCCGACGAGCGACAACCCGCTGGTTGAGCCCTTCTTGCAATAGGGCTACGATTGTGCTGCTTCTGTAGGTGTTCCGTCTACATTGTCGTACAAGGTAAAGGGTCAAAAGTAGCGAAGATGTGTACCGGACAACGTGTGAAAGTCGACTGATAAAGAAAATCCGATAACAGGTGCTTTTATAGGGGTCAATAGGTTGCAACTCGCGACGTATCAATCAATTGAAACACGTCTTTTTCGTTATTCCTTCACTTAATCCGGGATAGCTTCTTAAATACGGGCTTGATTTTAATGAATTTGGTATCAGTTTTAAGATAAGAGTTGAACCTTTAAAATGATTTAATTTTTATGATTATCAAAAAAATATTTAGTACACAAAATCGCGCGGAACCAATTTCAAGTAAGTGATTCCAAACTTTTGCTCGCGAGTGTATATATAGATTGATTATAAATTATAAATCAGATTTATTTCAAGATTGTATTTCTATTTCGCTGTGAAAAATTACATTTAATGGTTTGCGTTTTGTTTATTGATATAAGGCATCACAATGAAATAAGCCTGTAAAGTAAAAGACAGAGTTTGAAATCCAAATATATTTTATTTTTTTATTGCCCTTATAGGAGGTAGACCAGCATATGGCCCACTTGATGGTGAGTGCTTACCATGGACTTCAGCAATGGCAGAGGCAGAACCAACCGTTAAAGTTTTACATATTGGGCTTATATAAAACTTTCTGGTTATCGTGGTCAGGGACTAGTGACGCATAAGACCTTCTCCTAGTCGGATACTCTTGGTACAGTAGTCACCGCTGGCACATCGAGTATTGAACCTTCGTTGGAAGCTTTTACAGCGGTTTGGCTCTGCCCCTGGCGTTGCTGAAGTCCATGGGCAACGGTAACCACTCACCATCAGGTGGGCCGTATGTCTACCTACAAGGGCAATAAAAAAAAGCGGCTGTTACCATTGCGAGCACATTGTACTGCTGTGGCTTTCGTAGTGCTACGTACCACAGACCTACCTTTAGAGTAAACAGCAGAACCGTGCTGACGATGGAGAGAATAGTGACGAAAACTGCGTATATCAGAAACCAGGAGCCCCTGTAAACAAAATGGAATTCCAATTACCTTTACGACCAACTAGGGTAATAAAAATATACGCGGGTAGGCCCTGCCCATTTCTGCCGTGAAGCAGTAATGCGTTTCGGTTTGAAGGGTGGAGCAGCCGTTGTAACTATACTTGAGACATTAGAACTTATATCTCAACGTGGGTGGCGCATTTACGTTGTAGATGTCTATGGGCTCCAGTAACCACCTTAACATCAGGTGGGCTGTGAGCTCGTTCACCCATCTAAGCTAAAAAATAATAATAATAAGATATATATATTATGTTCTATTGGTTTTAATTACGGCACATCTATCTTAGTTTATTCAATAGGCAAGATACGCATCGTTATAAATTGTATGCCTTTCCATATTTATTTATTGCATTACGTGGGTAGATTAGTTTTCTTTTTTTTTTCCTACCTATGCTGATAGCCTTGAGAGGCTATTCCAGCTTCGCCCTAACGTTTGTAGGTGAGCTCGCGGGGCTCAACCGGAGAGTTGCTAACACTGACCCTAGCAAGAGCAGTGCTTCGCAGAATCTACCACCGGATCGGAAACGCGACCCACTGAGAAGATCCGGCGAGAAACTCTATGGGTTAATTCGCTCTTCGAGCCCTTCGTCGCAAATTAGTTTTCAGTTCATCTCTCGTATAGTGTTGTTCAATTAATTTTGTTAGTATCGACATTCTGCTATAAATATTCAAACTCACATGCTTTAGGATTAAAAATTAGATAGAGATTTAAGTAAATATTCCCTTGACTTATGACTAAATCTTAGATCATCAGTAACTGCAAAATGTGGATAGGGCTCAAAATCGGTGTAAACACACAAAATTACCAATAGACAGAATCTTTGAGTCCCATTATCCTCATTCCCTCTCTTATTTTCTTCTCCTTCTCTCCCACGACGAACATGAGCAGATAGGTGATGAATTGCGACAGCGTCATGACCATGTACATGGGCATTATCACGCGGAAGATCACCAGCCAGTCTCCCGTGTGCTGGCGTTTCGGAAACTGTCTGAGNGGTGTAAACACACAAAATTACCAATAGACAGAATCTTTGAGTCCCATTATCCTCATTCCCTCTCTTATTTTCTTCTCCTTCTCTCCCACGACGAACATGAGCAGATAGGTGATGAATTGCGACAGCGTCATGACCATGTACATGGGCATTATCACGCGGAAGATCACCAGCCAGTCTCCCGTGTGCTGGCGTTTCGGAAACTGTCTGAGATCGATGTGCATCGGAGGAACTGAAGAGGTGAAGTTTGTGTCTGCCTGTGAGGGGAAATAGACACGAACATAAATATCAGACAGATCTTTGAAAATTTGATTGGAGGTTCGCGTGAATTGCGGAGAGGGACTTTTTTAAATGACTCTGTATTTTTTTTTGTTTTTAATTTAGTATTTTAGAAAAGGTTCAGCAGATGAGTGTGTAGAAGTACCACTGTAGAAGTAGTTGTAGTATTTGTTCTACTTCTAACTGTATTAGGTAGGCGCTGACACGAAGGATGGTTTACACAGTGAGTATGAATATGTACTGCTTTGAATAGTTTATTGAAGATAGCAATATTCACAAACAAACTATGACAGGAGTGGCACGATAAAGAAATAACATATAGGAGTAGTAAAGCACTGACACGAACGATAGGTAGCACAGCGAATGTCGATGTGTACTGCCCGCAGTTTCTTAAGATTTCGAAGAACACAAACAACAATAATAGATGATTGCCTGAATTCATAGGCGACAGCGATTTTGTCGAATTGTAAGGCGGTTGCCCAAATAGTGGCGAATAAGTGAATCGCCACAAGTGTCTCCTTGTTAACGAAAAATAAAAAAAAACACCTTTTCGTATTTATAGTATAATTAGCTGACCCGGCAGACTTCGTAGTGCCTCAGTTGATAAATAAAAGACCTACACTTTTGTATAAAATAAACTAAAAAACAAACAAAAGAAATCCTTCCGACGGGGGACACATCAAAGAAAAAACAAAATTGTTATTTTCATTTAATTCCGAGCATTTTCATAC
The DNA here is from genome assembly GCF_003987935.1 of Bombyx mandarina. The sequence continues at coordinate 793,474 of NW_021011477.1, forward strand.
TTATCTACCATTGAACCTTCGCTGGACTTCCACAAATAATTCAAGACCAAAATTAGCCAAATCAGTCCAGCCATTTTCGAGTTTTAGCGTGACTAACGAACAGCAATTCATTTTTATTTATATAGATTATTGTACAATGCAAATCAGAGAGAATCGGCAAGACATCAACAAGCAAACATTTTAAAATTATAAAGATAATTTCAAAAATCACCTTGATTTTGGTGTAGTCAATGAGCGTCTGTAGAGCCAAGAACCCAGAATAATAATACTGCAACACGGGGCAAGTATCTTCTCTGTGCATCTCTGACAAGGGGATCAGCTGACCGCCTCTGGACCAGTCGGAGGACCAGTCTTTGACTCCGGTTCTTTCGCGGCATTTCGCTGGCGAGGTGGTCAGCGTTCTCGTCGAAGGCGTCCCGACACGAGACGGATTGGTTCTTATTGTATATCTGAAAGAGTTCGAAGGAAAATTCATCTATGACTCTTTCTAGTGATGTTGAAGTAAGCTTGTTCGAATTTACCAAGTCAGTCAGTCTTTATTTGTAATACAAATAGACACATCGCTTCATATGAATATACTGGTCGTCTTTTATTATCTTACCTAAGGGGCTCAGTGAAAGAGCTGGGGTCCGTATGGAATATGACGGCGATGGGAAAGTTCTTCGTGTTACTGTGATATGCGTCGTTCAGATCTTCGGTGTTGTTGTACAAGATCCAGTGGATTGGATGCTGTTCGGATTCTACGAGCATCTCGTTGATGTCACCCAAGAAGCCCTGAGAACATTGTACCGACAATTATATTATCAGGCTACAGCAGGTCACTGCTGGACATGGCTCTCGCCAATTACACCCTACTAAGCACGATTCTCGACACTGACGGTTACCATGAGTTATCTTCTTCTTCTTATTTTTATATATTTTTTTTTTTTTTAAGCTGCCCACAGGTTGTTATTACTGTGTGCTTATTATGTTTTGTATTCGGGTTCACCATTTAATTTGTTTTTTGTTTTGTTTTTTTCTTAAATTTTTGGTTTTGTTTTCGGGTTCACCATTTAATTTGATTTTTATTTTGTTTTTTCTTAAACTTTTATAAATTACTAATTTTACTAATTTATATCATATTCTGAGTATGTACACACGTACGGAGTCTTCATTCCCGCAAAGAACCAAAGGGAAACGGGGGTGACTGAAAATCAGCGCTGTTCAATTTATCAACCTTGAACAGCAATAGCTGAGCCACCTCCTTTTGCCTTTTTCTCTTTTTTTTTGCTCTTCTTTTTTTTGTATTTCATTTTATGATGTGAAAGGCAATAAATGATCTTTATTATTATTATTATTATTATTATTCTTCTATATCTTTCCCTCACTGCTGAGGAACGCGACCACATGTGACGTTCTTCCACTGTGTTCGATCATGAGTGGCATGGGCCGCATGGTAGAGACTACCACCAAGTGCTTCTCTTACTAGATCTGACCATCTGGCTGGTGTTCTGCCCACGGCGGGCTTGCCCTCTATGCGACCCGCAATTATGAGCTTCTCTAATTCATGTCTGGGAGACAGCATGGTGTTTCCGAAGAAACTCATAAAACGTTCCCGACAGTTGAAAACATTATTCTTCTCAGTCGTATGCACTCTTGGCAGAGGTGTCGTGGTCATCAGTTCGGTTGGTGGTACGCTTCACCAGACGTCGCCATTCCTCGCGTACCGCGGCTATTCTTGTGCACTCGTTAACGGGACCGTTAAGAGCTGCCTTTGTTTGGTCGGTCCATCGTAATGGTGATCTGCCACGCGGTCTTGTACCCTCTATCATGCCCTGCACCACAAGGCGCTCAACTGAGTCATCACCCCGCCGCGACACATTCGCGAAGAAAGTGAGGATGCGACCCTGAACGATGGAAGATGGTCGCTGCTTGAAAACATACTGTTTACAATTTATAGTATACTAGCTGACCCGGCAGACTTCGTAGTGCCTCAATCGATAAATAAAAGACCTAAGCTTTTGTATAAAATAAACTTAAAACAAACAAAAAGAATCCGTCCGACGGGGACACATCAAAGGATAAACAAAATTGCTATTTTTATTTAACTCCAAGCATTTCCATATTTATTTACCTTTTAAACCTTCTCTGGACTTCCACAAATAATTCAAGACCAAAATTAGCAAAATCGGTCCAGCCGTTCCCGAGTTTTAGCGAGACTGACGAACAGCAATCCATTTTTATATATATATAGATAGTTGTCGGTGTCGAGCTCTTACGCGGGAGGGACATAGTTTTCTTCGTCCGCACCAGCTGAAAGTACCGAGGCGGGCCGATATGGGCCTTCCCGCAGTGAAGGCTTAGACTACACTATCCTTATGTACCAAATTGGTCACATTTATTATTAAGCATTTTCGTTTCGCACACGTACCATAGTTCCGTTGGAGTTCAGCCAATCGGCGACGACGGCAATGGAGTGGTTCTCCGGGAAGAAGTCGTGGTGGATGCGCAGCAAGGGACCTGGTTTTCGAACCTCCGGGAAGTTGGGATTTGGCACGAGCATCTTCAAGAAGATCAGCACTCCCAACGAGTATAGAGGAACCAAAACTTCCTGTTCGACATAATACATTATTAATCTGTTAGTATCTGCAATTAAATTTAAGCTAGTGATGGGGTTTGTGAATGAGAGCTCGCCTTCTTTTTTTTTCGTTTTCTTATATAGATAGTGACACCTAACAAGCTTCATCTCTCCACTCCCCTAAGGTAGACTGTTTGAGAATGCCTATGGCATTAAGTCCGCCTTTATACTTTCTAGTATAAGAAGTTATAAATAAATAAATAAATAGTGAGTTCATAGTACTTATTTATACGTCTAAGCGGTCACTTCCCAGAGAATCGAGAACCCAAAAACTAAATAAACCACAAAGAATGTCTCTGAAAGGATTTTTGTAAAAATAGCTAATAAACTTTTAAAGTTAACTCCTGATATCGAGATTAAAAAACAAACACGTGTGGCACTCGGGGACTGCCGCGGTAAAGCTATTGCATACCATTTTTTATCAACTTATGCAATTATAATTAGACAATAATATTAAAACAATAATAAAAAAAGACCACGCTATATTTATAAACATTAACAAAAGCAAAATATTAACTGTCCCCTTCACACTCATAAGCTAGACCGCGCGAGAGAGAGATGGGCAGACTTTAAATGATGCGCATGCAGTGCGACGTCATCCGCGCGCTTATTCACAAACACTACACAAGCGCAACGTGTGAATGTGTTGAACGCGAGCTGCACGGTAGGCGGAGTGGGGGTGTAAGGTTTTATTTTCGTTATGGAATTTCTGGATTCGGTCACCGCGCTCAAAGCTCGCGATAAAAGCTATGAAATATCTTAAAAATCAAACTTCACAGCTGCTTCTTTGCATTGCAATTCAAACAAATTTTCAAATTATTTCTATTTAGTTATGAAGTAAGAAAATGCGGTGGTTAGAATGTACGTAAACTAACAGCCAAAGTCTTTCTAGTGTCTCGTTTCTTGAGTAGCAGATTCCTGACGACGGTCGCCCAGAGCTGCGGCCAGAACCTGGCGGCGGGACGGGTGCCCATGGCGCCGCGTAGATGGCTACCCACAGCAGCGCAGTCCACTCCTATCGACGCCGTCTCTGCGCATTTCCTGCGGAAGAAGAGAAAACGAATGCTCAATTTGCGATGTCACGGATACTTTTTTTTTATTGTTTACATGGGTGGACTAGCTCACAGCCCACCTGGTGTTAAGTGGTTACTGAAGCCCATAGACATCTACAACGTAAATACGCCACCCAAATTAATATATAAGTTCTAAGGTTACATCAAGTATAGTTACATAGTTGTACGATAAATGCTTATAATTTTTACATAACTCTTTTTTACTTTACTCCATTTTACTTTGAACATCTGGTTTAAGTTTACTCTTAAGTCATATTTCTTTCACAATTTATTCACAATACGACGACGATTTAGGAAAAGTTCAATGGTATTGAAAGCATTCGTGAATTTTTTGCAGTATAAATTTTATTTCATAAAACCTTGGTTTAGTCAACTATTGGGGAGGTGTTTGCAGCAACGAATTGCTATCAAAAGATTTCTTTATTCTTTATTCTTCTTACTGCTCGTGACTACACCTACACTCTTAATATCACAAGCTAAAATTTATCTGGATACTACTGGTGGTAGGACCTCTTGTGAGTCCGCGCGGGTGGGTACCACCACCCTGCCTATTTCTGCCGTGAAGCAGTAATGCGTTTCGGTTTGAAGGGTGGGGCAGCCGTTGTAACTATACTCGAGACCTTAGAACTTATATCTCAAGGTTGGTGGCGCATTTACGTTGTGGATGTCTATGGCCTCCAGTAACCACTCGACACCAGGTGGGCTGTGAGCTCGTCCATCAATCTAAGCAATAAAAAAAAATATCGTCTACATATAACTACACTGCAATCTGATAAAAGGCGTGAACAAAATCATTTGTACGAATGGAAACGTCGTAGCCGTGTTTGTGTTTCAATCAAGTAAAGTGATGCAGCGTAGCAATCGCCACACCCTGAGCGACCCTGACGTGGAACGGTTTATTAGAAGTATATATAGAAGCATATTTCAGTTTTACATTACAATGTTGTCGCTGTTATTGGTCCCACTAGAAAATTATCTTTATTACTCTTCTATATTGGGTAGCAGGAGTGAATATCGTCGCCCGTATCGAGACAGCATATAGCAGCTAACTTCAGTGCATTCATGATTCGCAGAAATATGCAAGATTGTGAGTCCTACCCTTGCCTATTTACAAAATGCCCTACTAGCAGTAAATGCTAGTTTATTAATGGAGTATCCCGGTAATATTTAGAGCAAAGCCCACTCTGCGGAGAATAGCTTTTTTCAATTCAGTATGCCTAATCAAATCCATGTTACTACCAATAAAAATCGTATGTGAAAACTTAGGGTAGCTTTTGCTCAAACTTTGTCGTGGTTATAAGAGCCCTTTCGAACAAGTTTAGTCATTATGTAACAAGTCAGGGGAGCACGGCGTCCGGATGTCGCGTTACAATGCATATTATATTGCAAGTCTGTTGTTTCGCACTGGATCTTAAAAAAAAAAACACTGCGTTTTATTATTTCCCCACGTTAATTGACTTCTAAAGTATATCAGTAGTACAGGAAGTATGAAAGTAGCCCTGGCAATCAATAAATTAAAGAGCGAACAGTCAGCGTGGTATAGACATGTGACGCGTAGAGAGAAGATTCATGTGACTAGGAGATGTATGGAAATGGTAGTGCAAGGTAGAGGGGGTAGAGGTCAATCAAAGAAGGCATGGATGGAGTGTGTGAATGACGATATGAGTGAGAGAGGAGTGAGTGTTGAGATGACGGCTGATAGAAGAGAATGGAAGAGAAAAATTAGCTGTGTCGACCCCACCTTGTGGAATAAGGTGGAGAAAAAGAGTTAACTGACTTCTAAACTATGTACCCGATTTATGGGTACTTAACTGTAAACACGAAATCTAGCTCTAAATTGGGCGAAGTAGCTCACAGCCTACCTGCAGTTATTGGAATCCATCGTATTTTTAGGATAATCTTGAGGGTAAAATTTAAGGGTAAACCCTGCAATCATAATGGTACAACAATTGCCCTACATAACTGAGAGTCGTGATTGAATTACAGACAAAATAAGTGCTGTTGTATAAGCTGTGAGTTTACAACATACTCTATATAAGATGTTAGAAATTAGGGGGCTAAGTGAAAAAAAGGGTAAGATAAATCTAGGATTGAACAGTCAACAGTTATACAAATATATAAAAATTATATATCTTTAATTTGTCGAGATTGCATATCCGTGCAAATAGAGTTTTGGGTATTAACTGAGGTGATGAAAATTTGATTTCATTTCCCACGAGCATGCTTAATGCGACGCTATGCCCGTTAAAATACCCCAAGGACAGGTATTACATTACATGCTGCTTACAATATTCGACTTTTAGTAAAAGTGTTTAAAATCTTGTTCACAATAAATAGATTTAAAAAAATTTTATAGCACGTTAACTAAATCTAGTGTGTCACTTGTCGGTACATTCCAGATCCCTGTCCTGGTGAAGCTGGAAAGGCCTCCGGGCCACCAGTAATATTTCAATCATTAAAAAAAAAAAACATTCCTGATCACACCACTGGATGCGTTGTTCTTCAAATCCATTCACTAGTTGGGTAAATAAAAGCCTCTCTAGCGTAGTTATTTTATGTATTCTAGAATCAAATGATTCTCCCTACAATTATGTAAGCGTTTTGTAACGTACGTGCGAAGGACCGGTTCGCAGGTGTGCTGTGCCCCTTATCTATAAAATTAGTTATTCATCAATCAATACGGTGCAATGACCGCTCATTTTCATCATGACACATAACTTTTTACTAGGTTGGGTCGGTGAACGACATTTGTAAATGATTTTGTTTTGCAAATTACAACAAAATCCGGCTGTGTGGTCCCGGTTTAAAATAGCACTACCTACTTTATTTTATTTTAATCTCCATTAAGGGATTCAGTGGTGAATGGAAAGCAGCTTTCTCTGAGGACTATATCATAGTACTGTGTTCCCCAATCGACATTAACAGTATAGCGTATCATATGTCCGCATGTGTAGCTACCATTATCCTTCCTATTTCGGCAACGATATTTGATTCTGGTCTGAAAGATGGAACAACTGTTATACCATATAGATTTGAGACATATAGATTTTTACTGGTGGTAGGACCTCTTGTGAGTCCCCACGGGTAGGTGCCACGGCCCTGCCTGTTTCTGCCGTGAAGCACTAATGCGTTTCGGTTTGAAGGGCGGGGCAGCCGTTGTAACTATACTGAGACCTTAGAACTTATATCTCAAGGTGGGTGGCGAGGCAATATCTGTATTAAAGATGGAGAGCGTTAGTGATATCCATTTCAATGTAAGGAATCTCATAAAAATTCAAAGCGTGCGTGCGTGAGAACTTCAAGACTAAGAACTTTCTTTAAGCTTCTCATCTAAAGTATATCAAATGGATGAAGCCCCATGTGTCTTTTCTTCTTCTAGAGTATTTGGTATTCTGTAAGATAGACAGGGAATATAATATATTTGATTTTGGTTTGTTTATTATGTATTTTGAATTAAAAATATTTAAAAAACATAAATGTGTATTCTATAATACTGAGATGTTATTTTAAGGAAGATTTTTGTTTTGAGTTTGTTCTTTTTTGTTTTGTTTTGTTGTTGTTTGTTATTCTTTTGTCAATGCACCTACCATGCATTATCTCTGCACCACCCTATGGTCGACTGGAAGAGAATGCCCATGGCATTAAGTCCGCCTGTGTACAAGTTTTGTTTTGTGCATAAAGTATAAATAAATAAATAAATAAATAAATAAATAGCAGTATCCTTTCATTTGATCTATTTGAAAATCATTAATGTTTTTGGTAAAAGGCCTCTCTACACAAGGTCCCTTCATTGAGTTACTCTGGTTAAATATTAGTCCAGTTTTATATATAGCTATTTTAATTGCCGTAAGTGACAAACGAGTATATCTGTCGAACACTCAATAAAACAGATACCACCATCGAGTATGCGGAACCATTAACACTGAACTTTGAAGCGGACGAGCCTCAAGGTTGCATCCATTTCACCGATTACTATACTCACCACGCCTTCTCGACTGTACCAATCGCAAAAGCCTGTAAATATAAACCCGTAACAATATCATATCAGATCGCCTTTGTGTAATATATATTTTTCTAAAGGGCAAATAAGTATAATTGACGTTCGTGTGTAGGTTGAACCTTCATGTTTCTTTCTATCTATGATCGCATTGTTGGTCGAGAGGTTAGATAATCACTGTAGCACGGCTCGTATTTGACTCTCAATCAAGGGATGAAAGCTAATCGTGAAAGTTAATAGTTTCTAATTTAATGAAACAGAACTTTGCAGGTACTTTTATATAGTTATGACTTTTGCCACCGATTCGGAATGCAGTTTCACGACGGAGAAGAATCAGCGGGACTCGAGGCTTGCTTTTTTCCAAATATTGTAGGTATGAACGTATACATTTGTGAGTCCGCGCGGGTAGGTACCACCACCCTGTCTATTTCTGCCGTGAAGCAGTAATGCGTTTCGGTTTGAAGGGCGGGGCAGCCGTTGTAACTATACTGAGATCTTAGAACTTATATCTCAAGGTGGGTGGCGAATTTACGTAGATGTCTATGGGCTCCAGTAACCACTTAACACCAGGTGGGCTGTGAGCTCGTCCACCCATCAAAGCAATAAAATATATATCGTGTCTTCATATTATGTAAATTTACATAGGAAGTATACATGTTTTCAGAGTACTTAACCGTAGGCAGGCTTTTGGCTCTGCTCCTGGCATTGATGACGTCTATAAGCAACTGTGTCTGAGCGTCTGTGTGGTTCTCTTGTCTCGCATATTTTTTGCAACCACATGACGTGTAAAACTTTATAGTAGAACGCAGACATAATCGATCTAACCGTATCTCTAATTGCCAAAAAAGGACCTTTCAAACATATAATCTTAATTGGAAAGATCTCACACAGCTTACTATCTTTAAATTAAAAATTTCACCGGAGTTTCATGACCGCGGAAGACCAAACGATGGATTTCAGAGGGCATTCTTGATATCCGAACTTTTTCAACGAAAAATTTTTCAGGTATATCTCCATGTTTTCCTTTGTCGTGTATAATATTAAATGATAAGGCTTGATTAACGTCGGGCATATGTGCTATAATGTGTACGACGACTAACTCTGCATCGGCTGGTTCGTACCAATAAATCTATAAATCGACTGGCTTATGAATGAGAGAGTGACGCATACAATTCTTTATCTATTTCTAACCCCTAAAAAAAACACTATGACTTACAACAGAGTTCAATTTGTAACTCTAACATATGCCTTTTTGATTTCTTCTAATGTGTCTTACCTAAAAACTTTTTCTAGGTGAACCGATTTTCATAATCCGTTTATTTATTTGAAACTTGATGCCTCTCATGCTACTATTTATTTTATCAAGATATGACTAGTAGTTATTGAGTTATCATTAAGAATGCATAAAATAGGCTTTAACTACATTGACGATATTCGTATCTTCGCCTCGAAGTCTATAAGGAAGATTATAGACGGTATATACGAAAAATATCACGATGAAATAGGTGACCGTAATAATGTTATCAAAAGTTTGACAACAGGGGGGTGGGGGCGTTAAATAAAAGTAGAGCGGGTTATTACGGGGCCGGGACGCCTGCCAGCGGGACCTACTTACTTAGGCTGTAGTCAAATGTCTACACATAGGTTTGAGACTAGCTTGGCGAACGAAAAGTCGGACGAAATTGCCGCATTAGTAACGTTTATTTATTATTTTTATGGCTTCTATGGGTGAATGTTCTCGTGGCTCATCTATTGTCTTCTTAGGTGGAAGTCTCAAATTGTATTGTATAGCGGCGGTGTGTATTCTGAGTCCGCTCAAGCAGGTACCACGATTGACTACAACAATTAGTCAGATAAGTCAGCCACTGCTTACCCAGTGTGCCTGTTCAGGTTTATGCTCAATTAAAAATCAACATAATATACTTGATATCAAGCTTATACTGGTCTTATGAGACCGTAAGAATGGTTACCATAATCTTGCCTATTTCTGCCGTGAAACAGTAATGCGTTCCGGCTTGAAGGTTGGTCCAGCCGTTGTGTAAAGAACTGAGATTTAGAACTCACGTACCAAAGTGGGTGCCGGCGTTTACGTTATCTATGGGCTCCGCCTAACCTGGTATCCCAGGAGAGCCTTTAATATTTTTTTTAATTTCCTGCGGCCATTTATCCCAAACCATTCTGCAGAATAGGGAATAACTTCCCAACAAAACACGAATACAGAACTCCAGGCAAATCTTGATCTGATTGTAACGAAACTTTGTCCTTGGATCGAAAAAACGTCTAGACGAGCTACACGAAATCGCACTGAAACCCGAGAAATGCCTACGACAAACAAAACGTGACTATTGTAAAAAAAAGTACTCGCTGGAATAAATTGAGAATTATTACAGTAAAGAGTAAAAGTAAAGACAACGAATTTTTTACAAAGTTCCCTTTTTTAAGGATTAGTTTTAAATTTTCTCGGCTATCCATTATTGACTATTATTGAACGGGTTTTTTATAATTCCACGATTTTCATATCTAATATCGAGGGGTAAAAGATTATTTGGTTTGAGCGTGATTTCGCTCAACACGCTACGTTTATCTTTGTAATTAAATATGCGTTTTATTTGGTATTAGCATTAACAGTTCGACGTTTCTAATTGAACTTCAATTATGTTCACTCCATTAAATAGCTGAAGTAGTTCAAATTTCCCAGTTTCCAAATTTTTTACTTTAAATGGTTCTCCTGGAAAGTTGCAAAAATATCGCTTAAACCAAAGAGCCTTTCATCCCTCGATATGTTCCTGATATATAAAAAATTCGATGGTGTTGCAAGCGCCATGACCACATTGTTCCAGTCACCGTCCTCGTCGAACCTGTCGCTTGCAACAAAGGGCTCGACGAGCGAATTAACCCACAGACACAGCCCACTGAAATTCTCGCCGGATCTTCTCAGTGGGTCGCGTTTCCGATCCGGTGGTAGATTCTGCGAAGCACTGCTCTTGCTAGGGTGAGTGCTAGCATCACTCCGGTTTGAGCCCCGTGAGCTCACCTACATGTTAGGGCGAAGCTGATATAGCCTCTCAAGGCTATCAGCATAGGTAGGGATATAAAAAAAAATATCACGTTCTGCTCCTTATGATTTTTTAACAAATAGTAGTTTATTTCCTGATTTTCTTGTAACAGCGTTTTTGGCCAATTGTTTTCCAACTCAATGACTAGGATTTCTAGGTTGGAGAAGTTCCAAACTTACAAATCGGTCGCCACCTGTCTTTGCGTATCTATCATAGAATAAGCTCTCACAGGGCATCATTATTCTTTTTTTTATTGCTTAGATGGGTGGACGAGATCAAAGTCCACCTGGTGTTGAGGTGGTGTTAACACCGGGTGAGCCGTGAGCTCATCCACACACATAACTAATAAAAAAATAATTTAAAGGGTTACTACTACAAACTTACGCATGGGGAAATATTTGTAGTCAACGATAATAACGCTCTATTAAGCATAACATCCGAAGTGAACCTCTTAAAAATATCAAGACCATACAGTGATATTATCAAAACTATTTTTTTTCTTTCTATCCAATCGCTAATAGCTTATGGGACTATTCCAACTACGCGCGAACGGGAACAATGTATAATTAAAAAACTATAGCTTAGTCGAGATGACGCTGCAGGTGACGCCTCGAATGTTCTGGAATGTTGCCAATAGATGACTTGTCAGTGCTATTGTAGTGAAATAATGCAATTTTAGGTTACGTCTTTAAATAACACGATACTAAATTAGATTGTGTGACGAAGTTCCTGGTGTTAAGGTAACATAAACGCAGTCTTCCCGTGCGTGTTACAATATCAACATCAAATGCAGCTTTATGAACAAAAACTATTCTTAGTTTATTATTGGCTATCTATAGCGCTTGTGTAATATTTTCTTTACTTTATTTATTTATTGGTTAGACGGATGGACGAGCTCACAGCCCACCTGGTGTTAAGTGATTACTGGAGCCCATAGACATCTACAACGTAAATGTGCCATCCACCTTGAGATATAAGTTCTAAGATCTCAGTATAGTTACAACGGCTGCCCCACCCTTTAGACCGAAACGCATTACTGCTTTAATTAATTTATTTAACCTACCCGCGCGGACTCACAAGAGGTCCTACCACCAGTAAAGTCTTTTCTATCTGCAATACGCATTAAGCATTATTAAACTATTTATTTGGTGTTAAATAATTACTTTTCCACAATTACCTACGCTCCGTTGAACTATTTTACCAGCATTAAGATAGTTCAAATTCAATACGATTATCAAAAGGGGATAAAGACAGTTATATTCAACCAGCTTGTTGTCACAATAACGCAGTGGCTTTGACTAGAATTTTAATGGGTAACAATTAGAGGGTACGGCTTTAAATATTTTTCACCGGTAAAATTGTGTAATGTATTTTTTCCATACTTATTTGCTAGTAGCCTATAAGGCTATTCCAGCTACGCGTGGATGGGTAGGTGAGCCCATAAACATCTAGACGTAAATGTGCCACCCAGCTTGAGATATAAGCTCTAATGTCTCAGTATAGTTACAACGACTGACCCACCCTTCAAACCGAAACTGCTTCATGGCAGATATAGGCAGGGCGGTGGTACCTACCCGTGTGGACTCACAAGAGATCCTACCACCAGTAAACTGGCTCTAAAGGAATTCCCTAATATTGCTGGTGTAAAAACGACTATATAAAATACACTTATCCGACCGCGACGAGGTAACGCAAAACCGCCGTCACCCGAATCATGTCTTGTCGGATCCTGTAGATCCACTCTTGGTGCTTTTAGGACCCTCAAGCACCGGTCGTCATCCTTCTCGAACCCATCGCTTGCGACGAAGGGCTCGACGAGCGAATTAACCCATAGACACAGCCCACTGAGTTTCTCGCCGGATCCTCTCAGTGGGTCGCGTTTCCGATCCGGTGGTAGATACTGAGAAACACTGCTCTTGCTAGGGTCAGTGTTAGCAACACTCCGGCTTGAGCCCCGTGAGCTCACCTTCACGTTAGGGTGAAGCTGAAAGAGCCTCCCAAGGCTATCAGCTTAGGTAGGAAAAAAAATATGAATATTTTACGTAATATGTCCTCTGGAATAATACGTCCTGAAAGGGAGTGTTATCAGATCCTTTAAGACTGAATGTAGTCTTGAGAACACTTCGTTCCTCCAATGCTTCGAGTTGGAGACGTAACAATCTATATATTAATACGTGAAGCAAAAACTTTGTATCCCTTTTTACGTAAATTGCGCGGACGGAGGAGTGTGAAATTTTCCACACTTATATAGAATATAGAGAAGAAGTGCACAATGCACTTCAATGCATTTTTTTTTAAAATAATGCGTAATATATACAGTAAATCAATAAAGAAAACATTACGCACACTACATACCATGTATTTCACGCACATGCATACTATTTATTGTCAAACTTTTATTCTTGACGTCTGTTGTCAAATTGAGATTAAATATTGTTTGTCTTTGTTAATATTTTTTATAGTGTAGTCTTGGCGAAATTTGTGATTATAGAAGTATAAAATACAATCATAATAGTGTACAAACTTACAATTCCAATTAATTATAGTCGAATTTTGACTATTGCAGGATCTCTAGTAATTTATTAATCCCCCATATAACACGGTAGATTTGTTCCGCATTATAGGACACGCGTTGTAAACTTATTTAAGTATTTACATCAGTCTCTATAACCCACAGTACAGGGAATCCTAATTTGGTTATTTAATAAGAAACCAATTTTTATTTGTGTGTTTTTTTACTTGGTCGATTTTCCTGTGGCGGTTACGTCAGCAATTTTGGCAAGCAACGAAGAGAAGAAATCAATAAACAAGCAATCATATAACGCGAAACTTTATGAGCTTCAGAATGTTCAGTGTAAATGTTACGCGAATCCGTGTAATCAACAATTATTAAAGGAGGTTACACAATATTATGTCTGGTGTAGGCGGAGTTTGGCGACGTGCCAGTACTGGATGGAACCTTGCTACAAAACAGCTCTGCGTTTGTTGTTTAAGGACGAAAGAACAAAGGAATCGTGCTTTATTAATATGAGCTTTTGAAGTGAAAACTTCTTTAGAATCGTTGTGATTTCAAACCGGATGCAACGGAAAAAACGACAGGTAAGAGACACAAATATAAAAATGTGTAGGATGAAGCCAGCAAAGAATGAGACAGAAATATACATACTATTTAATACAGCGCCATCTGTGAGATTTTTTAATACTAACGTGTGTATGAAAGCTCTTGTAGTGAATTTTAATTTAGGATTATACGTGAAATTAAAATATCAATTCACAGAGGGCGCTACCTTACAATTATTTACTAATGACAAAATTTTACATATACTTAAGACGTTTAGGATAATTGTACTTTAATTTTGGAAGGTTTCACTTCTACCACGTGTGAATTGCACACATGTAATTTTTTTTTTATTCATATTTATAAAAGCCCTTTAAATACCCCGGTAAACTTGTGGTGTTCAAAGACCCATGCGTGAAGGAAACGAAATGAGTGAGAGCTTTGCGATCTTCTAGATAGATAGTTGATATTTCATTCGATCTTGATTTTTATGCACGAGGCAATGTTCCTTCAAACAGAGACCAGGAAAGTAATTGGTTTCAACAACAAGTTTTTGGGGATTCAAATTCGGTTGTAGATTTTGCGAAGCACTGCTCTTGCTATGGGCTAGTGTTAGTAAATTCTCTCAGGTTGAGCACGTGAGCTCACCTACCCGTCTGCCCTACTGGAATAGCCCCTTAGACTATTAGCGAATAAGTAGGGAAAAAATAATCATTGGGTCTTCATTTGATGTGGGTTTTTTTGCACGTGGTTACGTATAACCCTACGATTTAGTGTAGCTTTTTAGTACAGCTTTGTTTTGCTTAGGTAACTAATCAATAATTTTACATAATCGAAAATAAATGGTCATGTTTTCAAATTCACCCATTAATTTAGCTAATTTAAATCACCTAAATACTCATGTAATCTATTTCTATTGTTCCTTTTCAATAAACATTACGTATGAAAAGAGAAATAATAATTTTTTTTTAAATGTCTTTCAAAAATCGTCTACGTAACGAATTACTTTTAACAAAATCGCACTTTTATTTGGAACTAAAAGGGGTGGTGACAATTTAAAAAAAATGCTACTGAAGATTCTTAAATATAAAAAATTAAATTAGTGTTCTCCGCTCACACGTAGTAGAATTAAAACCTTCAGAAGTATTCTGTCTTATACTTCCGCAGCCTAAGTCCGGTAACTATGACTCACAAGAGGTCCTAGCACCACTAATTACGCAAAATATAATTTTGCGGGTTTGATTTGCGGCGTTGCTTTTCCAATCCAATTTCGATGCTATTAACACGGATTATAAATTATTAAACATTGTTAAGACACCCCTATAGTTGAGTTTCATTTGGCATTGTTTCAGCTGTCTCGCACACGAAAGCTCACAGCTTTGAAGCAAAAAATGAACCTGAACTTTTCAGTGGTCACTGTCAGTAACTCTTATCAGGAAGGTCTATATTATTGAGATAGCGACACGGACTCTACCCGCGTAACTAGGAACTGTAACAAAAGCTTTCCTATTCCGTAAACAACGACATAGGAGCCTTACACAGCGTAAATGGGGTACTTAATACCTATTTGCTGGTAGCCTAAGCTGAAGGCTTAAATGATGAAGGGAAGATCTTCTACCGAGCTGGTGATATTGCTCGGTAGACCGACGGTTCGAATGTTGTTGTTCGGAACTTGTGTATATGCAAGCTTATCTTGAAAATGTCGTAAGCGAGATTCAAGCGTCTCTCAAATATCTTGTGTTGTATGATGGCTACCGCCACAAGGTCATTACAGGTACTTTCGCCTATGTTCAATTCACTTTACATACGGGTTACGTCTATTTATGTACAAATATTCGTCAAGTCTGCCCCCTCCAACACGGCATGACGATAAAGACCGCACTGTTAAGATTGAAACGATTGAGAAGAAATATATTATTATATAATACTAGCCGTACTCGCCCGCTTTGCTGGGCATTTAAAATTAACATTATTATTTATTGTCATTATTAGTTGGGAATCCAACACTCATATAAATATTAGCCTATCCATTATCTACATGTATTTTCTATATGAATACCAAGTTTCAAGTCAATCGGATGCATGGTTCAGTAGTTATAACGGAACATTCGTAAAAACCACTGTAGATTTGTATATTAGTATAGATACGAAGTGCGTATGTTCCCTATAAACTCCGAAACGAATGGACGAATGGAATGGAGTTCAAAGAAAACTTCAGATTGACCTAAAACACAGTGTAACACGAAATATCATTTTCAAATTAAAATATTAGGAGCATTTGAATATTGGCTGTCTGATGACAATCTCAGAAAATATCATTTGTCAAATTTTTCTTTGTTGAACGATGTCAAGAACAGACTCCATATAAATATAATGATAGTAGCGATAATGATAGAAAAAGAAGGAACAGAAACAACATTAAATACAAATGTTATTAATACGGTTTATCTCATCAATAGATATAATGAAACAGTAGAATCTGTTGTCAGATATAGCAAATTTACTGAAGAAAAGTACATTAAGGATGACAGGACATAAGTTAAAAATAACAATAGACGATAAACAATAGTGTTGTTTGGGATTAGTTTCTGTCCATTGCTATACTACCGAGCACTAAACGGTTTTGATACAAATTCCACTTTATTTAAAGATGATTAGAATTTACTTTTAATTGATCAAAATTCAACTTAGCAAACAATATTGTTTGTTAAGACCAAGGTATCCCTGTCCGTTCGTGTTTTCAAGCCAAAACCGAAAAATCGATTTTGACGAAATCGGGTATGGAAATAGTGTACTTCAGGAAAGAAGTTTTACTGGTAGTAGGACCTCTTGTGAGTCCGCACGGGTAGGTACCACCACCCCGCCTATTTCTGCCGTGTAGCAGTAATGCGTTTCGGCTTGAAGAGTGGGACAACCGTGGTAACGATACTGAGACCTTAGAACTTAAATCTCAAGGTGGGTGGCGCATTTACGTTGTAAATGTCTATGGGCTCCAGTAACCACTTAACATCAGGTGGGCTGTGAGCTCGTCCACCCATCTAAGCAATAAAAAAAAAGAAGGAAACAATTCATTCTACTGATAAGCACGGGTATCCGCCAATCCTTCCAATCCAAACCCAATCTTAATAACTAGCAAAAAGAAGCCAGTTCTTCAGAACTTAAACGTGGTCTCTGGCCATGGCAACCGCAGCCGATACAAATGCCAACAGATCATGAAAGTACGCGCTTACGATCCATTTTACGGTAATGTGCCAATTCTGAGTAGGTACATCCAAAATTCGATGAAACAAAATTTAATGTTACGTCAAATTATCCGCGCGCATCGTATGTAAAAAGAAATGTGGTAGGTAGGTATGTTCTTTACTTATTTTTTCTTTGTATTCAACACGCTTATTAGTCGACTAGCCGTACTCGCCCGCTTCGTTGGGCATTTAAAATTAACATTATTATTTATTGTCATTATTATTAGGGCGTCGAACATTCATATAAATATTAGGCTATCCATTAAGTACATGTATTTTCTACGTGGATACCAAGTTTCAAGTCAATCGGATGCATGGTTCAGTAGTTACAACGGAACATCCGTAAAAACCACTGTATATTTATATATTAGTATAGATTGGTTAATTCTATTCAGTTTAAAATTTCCCATTTTTCCAAGTCATTATTTTTTTTTTCTCTTTTTCAATTGCGCCACATCAATACGTACGTTAGCTTTTCAGTGCTGGCCGGCGAATCACGTCCATCGTCCCGCACTCCCGCATCATCAGTAACACTCATGCAAACAACAACACTTGCACACACGAAATACAATATAAACGACTAGCTTATGATGCACCGTACCATTTTAATTTTGAATTTCGTATGATTTAATTCAAATGGTGTTAAATCTGACGCGGTATTACCGGGTGTATGAATGTACGCACAGCGCGCTACGAACCCTCGCCATGTTGATTTTGGGGAATGTTTCGCGCGCGCGCCAATTGCCTTTCAGTGTTGCTAAGTGTTAAAATTTTCCTATTTTAATGATAGCTACGTATGTTTTAGAGATTTAGAAAAGTTGCTTATGTTTGTTGTGTCATTCGAAACAGCCTTAAGTGCCCAATCACGTATTACAATGGAATGAAATACACATAAATATATTTTCTTTAAATACATTGAGCTGTGACTGAGAAATACTATAAAGAACAAACAAAGTCGTTTTATAAAAATACTTCAATTACATCGTGTGAGCCTGCTAAGAGCATGTCTCGACTGAAGCTGTAGTTAAATTTATGAATGTATTTTTTTTATTTAGTTTTTTTTCTTCATATTTGGTAAGCTTGACGTGACTTGAACATCCGCTCGCTCAAACCCCACAGCGGCTGACGAATACCCACTTGTGCGAGATTGTTAATCACGTCACGTGTCATGCACAGACATCGAAGTTCGGGCAGCGCGGAGCCGCGGTTCTGCACCGAGCGCTTCTTCTTCTTCGCACAGCAACGCCACCCACGACACTTGTACATTAAATTGCTTGTTTTATAAGTTTAACAGATATTATATCTATCTTGTTATAGTCCACTCTTTCATTTATTAAGCGGTCTATCCCAGAGCTGTCCAGAATATCACGTGCACATTGTTATCACAAATGACTATATCACTTAAGTGGGTGTGTAAGTAATTTTGCACCTTCGGGCTCCTAAATGACGGCCACGCATAATGTTACTGCGGCAACAGGAATGCAGTGTACATACATAGTACGTAGTGTACATAGGTAACGTACACATAAGTCATGTAATTTGTAATAATAGAGTAGTATTAAACTAACACTTGGACGAGACAGTTGTTTTCATTCGAACCAGAAACTCCCTTCAGGGATATTTTATGCAAAAAATACAACCTTGACATTAGATAAAAATCGGGAATCCTCATTCTCAGCTATGGCCACACCGAAGCGCATGCGCGCGCTTCCACCTCTGCAATACGACGTCGCTTCACGTGCACCTATTTTTACGCCGCGACTTATCGCCGCTTCGACCGCGACCCGCACCGCCTGGCAACGAAGCAACACAAAACAAATCTTTCATAAATCTTTAAACTAGCGACCCGCCCTCGCTTCGCTTCGGAAACCGTAATTTATTTCCACTATTTAATGAATGTTATTATACATACAAACCTTGCTCTTCAATCACTCTATCTATTAAAAAAAACCGCATCAAAATCCGTTGCGTAGTTTTAAAGATTTAAGCATACATAGGGATATAGGAACAGAGAAAGCGACTTTGTTTTATACTATGTAGTGACGAGCAATTCTTGTACATAAATATATAATATATATATAATCTGAATCTCGGAAACGGATTTTCATAAAATTTAGTATACAGGGGATTTCGGGGGCGATAAATCGATCTAGCTATGATTTATTTTCAGAAAATGTTGTTTTATTCGTGTTTACAATAATCAACTTAAACATAAACTTTTTTTATTTGTTTAAAGAAAATAACAAATAATATAATATAATATCAATATGTAATTCGTATTTAATTATAATTTCTAAAAAACACAATTTATCAAAAGTCCTCTCATCCACTCTTTAATCTATTCCAATTACGAAGTCCCTTTTGACAATTCTTAGAACGTAACTCTTCACGTTTCGCATAATTTGAAATAATCATTGTTCATGGTCGTAAATTATCATTTAAAAATATACAATAAATCTATATATTAATACGTGAAGCAAAAACTTTGTATCCCTTTTTACGAAAATTGCGCGGACGGAGGAGTATGAAATTTTCACACACTTATAGAGACTATAGAGAAGAAGTGCACAATGCTAATATTTTTTAAAAATAATGCATAAAAGATACATTAAATCAATAAAGAATACATTACACACACTACATACCATATATTTGACGCACACACGCATGCATACTATTTATTGTCAAACTTTTGTTCTTGACGTCTGTTGTCAAATTGAGAATAGATTAATTAATGTATGTCTTTGTTAATATTTTTTATAGTGTAGTCTTGACGAAATTTGTGATTATAGAAGTATAAAATACAATCATAATAGTGTACAAACTNTTCGCTGATCTATCTATGGTCTATTCGCTAGCTCAGCAGGCTATTTCAGCTACGCGTGGACGGGTAGGTGAGCTCACGGACTCAACCTTAGAGAATTTGCTAACACTAGTCCTAGCAAAATCAGTGCTTTACAGAATCTACCAGCGGATCGGAATCGCGACCCACTGAGAAGATCCGGCGAGAAACTCAGTGGGCTCGACGTCTTCATTTCAAGTCACTCTTTAAGCAGAGACACATAAAATAATCACGATGGAGACCTATCCGTGTGCACTTACACTACGCCTTTTTTTTTTTTTTTTATAACAACTAAGAGGCAAACGAGCAAGACGGGTCACCTGATGGTAAGTGATTCACCGCCGCCCACGGTCACCAGCGTTTACGCCAGTGCGTTGCCTACCCTTCAGATAAGAATATGCTCTTTTCTTGAATAACCCAATGTCGCAGTTGTTGGGGAAGACCGCTGATGGCAACGAATTCCAGAGNAAATTTTCACACACTTATAGAGAATATAGAGAAGAAGTGCACAATGCTAATATTTTTTTAAAATAATGCATAAAAGATACATTAAATCAATAAAGAAAGAATTACACACACTACATACCATATATTTGACGCACACACGCATGCATACTATTTATTGTCAAACTTTTGTTCTTGACGTCTGTTGTCAAATTGAGAATAGATTAATTAATGTATGTCTTTGTTAATATTTTTTATAGTGTAGTCTTGACGAAATTTGTGATTATAGAAGTATAAAATACAATCATAATAGTGTACAAACTTACAATTCCAATTAATTATAGTCGAATCTCGACAACTGCGGGACCTCTAGTTTAAATAATTATACAATTAATTCACATGCAGAATAACATAACATCTGTCAAATAAGACTTCGTAATTGGTATAGGGTATAGGTAATTGCTCTCATTACAGCATTTTCTTAAATTAAACCGAAACTGTAACGAATGTATACATTATTAATCAATAAACGAATTAATATGTTTTGATTTAGGTTAATTGTAAGGAACTTAAAAAAAAGAAGGGAGGATTTATCAAGTCGACTGTATTTTTTATGTGCACCTCAGAAGTTCTAAATTAACCGGTGATTGTTAATTTATATTATTTGAAAATTAGTGCTTCTCATGTCTTCCCATTGGTTTTTATCAAAACTTAATTATAATATACAAAACAAGCATTTATAAAAAATTATACAAAACATCAAAATCATAGTAGTCCTCTTTGAGTTACCCTTAATGCATATTTGTTTTTTTATTTTTTATTTCTTAGATGGGTGGACGAGCTCACAGCCCATCTGGTGTTAAGTGGTTACTGGAGCCTATAGATCTAGAGCGTAAATGCGCCACCCACCATGAGATATAAATTCTAAGGTCTCAAGTTTAGTTACATNGTTAATTTATATTATTTGAAAATTAGTGCTTCTCATGTCTTCCCATTGGTTTTTATCAAAACTTAATTATAATATACAAAACAAGCATTTATAAAAAATTATACAAAACATCAAAATCATAGTAGTCCTCTTTGAGTTACCCTTAATGCATATTTGTTTTTTTATTTTTTATTTCTTAGATGGGTGGACGAGCTCACAGCCCATCTGGTGTTAAGTGGTTACTGGAGCCTATAGATCTAGAGCGTAAATGCGCCACCCACCATGAGATATAAATTCTAAGGTCTCAAGTTTAGTTACATACATGTTGCCAACTACATTGATAATATAATATCATAATCATAATATTATATTATCAATGTGGCGGCTGATGAAAAATATACCCCCTTGGATAAAATTTTGTACTATATTTGTTTGCATATTTAATCCATTATTAATCTTTTTATTTATTTATAGCTTAGATGGTTGGACGAGCTCGCAGCCCACCTGGTGTTAAGTGGTTACTGGAGCCCATAGACATCCACAACGTAAATGCGCCACCCACCTTCAGATATAAGTTCTAAGGTCTCACGTATAGTTACAACGGCTGCCCCACCCTTCAAACCGAAACGCATTACTGCTTCACGGCAGAAATAGGCAGGGTGGTGGTACCCACCCGCGCGGACTCACAAGAGGTCCTACCACCAGTAATTACGCAAATTATAATTTTGCGGGTTTCATTTTTATTACACGATGTTATTCCTTCACCGTGGAAATCAACCGTGAATATTTGTTGAGTACGTATTTCATTAGAAAAATTGGTACCCGCCTGCGGGATTCGAACACCGGTGCATCGCTACATACGAATGCACCGGACGTCTTATCCGTTAGGCCACGACGACTTCAATTGTTTTAATTTTGATCTACAATTGTTTTAATTTTTTTAAACCACTGCTTTGCATTAAAGCGATCACCTTAACGAATTGGCGATTTCATAACCTACTCTTAGCTATTTTAGTAGATCCTGTAGCCTGTATCCTTATATGTAATTAAATAAATTAATACGCAGATCTGAATCATTCGTTTTCGTGATCAATTTCGCAATTTCGTAATAAAATTTTCATTTCACCACCAAATTGTGTTTCGCGAAAAGTTATTACAGATGGAGCTTATAAATGTTTTTTTTTTTTTACTTTTTTTTTATTTATTTTTTTATTTTTCCTACCTGTTCTAGTAACTTCGAGGGGTTGCCAACCTATGCTGATAGCCCTGAGGCCCTAAAGCCAACAGTAATCCTTTTAGATAGTAGTAATCCTTCAGGTCTTCAGGTTTTAGTAGGCTTCATGTCACAAGGAAGGTAATGCTATTCCCGTTATTAAATCTTTGGGGTCCGGTAACCACTTAGCACCGAGCGGGTCGTGAGCTCGTTTACCTTTTTTTTTCTTTCCTACCTATAATAGCCTTGAGAGGCTATTTCAGCTTCTTCTTGACGTGTAGGTGAGCTCACGGGACTCTAACCAGGGGACGTTGCTAACACGAATCCTAGCAAGAGCAGTGCTTCACAGAATCTACCACCGGATCGGAAACGCGACCCTCTGAGAAGATCCGGCGAGAAACTCAGTGGGCTTATTAATTATGAGATTATGAGTTCAGTATCGCCTTCACTCCCCGTTTACTAAATCAACAGCTTGCACGAGCATGGCGTAGATAAAGCCGGTAACTGTATATAAAACGGCCGTCTGGTGTAGTGGTAAGTGACATGGTCACTACACAAGGGGGTCGCGGGTTCGAATCCCGCCAAGGGAAGATATTTGTATGATAAATATAAAGTCTTTTCCAGGGTTATGGATGTATATTAAATATATGTATGTGTATAGTAAAAATCTTACATTTATTTCCGTTATCTGACACCTGTAACACAAATTCTTTATGAACTTAGCACGGGCCCAGTTAATGTGGCGTGATTGTTAGTAAATATTAATTTGTAGCTATTACTCAAAATATTAACATTATAACACGACATTCACTTTACTATATCAGTGTGACATCATACATTGGAAACATACGACTCGGCGCGTATCACGAACGACGCGCGTGCGCAGATCACTCAGCGCCCCGCGTTAGTCGGTTTGAGATCCTCGGCCGCGAAGCCCGTGTCGCTTGCTTCCCGAACGCTTATTGCTATCTATAGTTTATCCGCTAACAACAGCTGTTATTGTGAACATTTTGTGTTACGGTTCTACTCGTTTCCACTCCTTCTCTTTTCTATGGTTTTGTGTATGTCTTCGTGTCGTCGACTTATCTTATGTGTTAACTAATAAACTTTTTTGTTCATCGGATATCATTATTACCTACGACACCTGGCATTCCTAACGGACAACTGATATATTTACCATAAATTTATTATTATTATTATTATTATTATATTAGCAGCGTGAAACTTCGTCGTGGCCGTCACCAGACTAATTTGTACCCTACTCACTTCACTCTGAACGCTTCTGCATATGATTATCCTACTTTACGATTCATAGGCACATTTGAACCGTCACATTTGAACTGGACGACAGACAGATAAATTGAAAAATAGACCGCCTTCCACCATTTTTTACAACTTCGTGGGTGGTGTTCTTACGTGTGGCTTCTGTTTGCGCACGTTTAAGAACAAGATAGGCTACCATAGCCATATTAGAGCGCATGAGAGGCGCGGACATTAGCTATTAAGTTATTGAACTGAAAATTTTGGTCGCCGTTGCCGAAACCGACTTAGAGCCATGATGATGATGATGATGATGAACTGTCACAAAGCAGCAATATTGTTTTATGAAGTGACCACAATTTCAAAAGACTTCGCGTCGTGGTAATGCGAATAATAAAAACAAACTGTTTAAACCGGTCATGTCTTAAATTTTGTATAAGCTTTTTGGAGCCGCGACAGCTTTTTGTAGTACCAGTTGCCAAGATTCACCAAGATGTCTAATGTGGCAAACAGAAATCGACGCGACGATAAACTATGTTTTCCAAAATCCAAAACTACATTAAAGACTAATAGTATACTAGGTATGAGCGTTAGGATATTTAATAAACTACCAAAGAAATTAATAGACCTAGACGATTTTCATTTTAAGAAAAAACTAAAAGATAATCTTATTAGTGAAAATGATTATCTATCACATAAATGATTTTCTTAGGGACGACATTGAAAATAAGTGTATTTTTTTATTATTAGTTGAATTATGGATGAACGAATGGTAAATTATATAATATTATAATATCTTGCACTGCACTAAAATTCCAGTAACCACCTAACACCAGGTGGGCTGTGAGCTCGTCCACCCATGTAAGAAAAAAAAAAATTTCTGATATTTTTGCATTTTCTATTAAAGGCTGATTACTATATGCCTTCGTAGGGTACTGGAGTTCTTCGGCCATATTGCTCGTAAAGAGGGTCACAATCTTGAACAGCTGATGGTGACAGGCAAGGTAGATGGCAAACGTCCCAGAGGACGCAGTCCCACGAGATGGTCGGACCAAATACGATTTTCTCTGAACATCAACTTCCACAATGCCCTTCATGAAGCTAAGGATCGCAGCAGATGGAGGGATATGGTACGGGAGAAACGGATACAGTTAGGGAGTCACGACCCTCAGTAATGAGGAAAACGACGCGAGGAGGAGGAGGATTAAAAGGAAAAAAGAACTAACGATCTCTCACGAGTTCCTGAGAGCTCCTGTTTTAATCTAAATCACGAGAGGAGGAGGAGGAGGATCTAATCCTGTTTTAATATTATAAAGCTGAAGAGTTTGTTTGTTTGAACGCGCTAATATCCGAAACAACTAGTCCGATTTGAAAAATTCTTTCAGTGTTAGATAGCCCATTTATCGAGAAAGGCTATAGGCTATAATATAACATCACGCCAAGACCAATACAAGTGGAGCACCAATAAATAATGTTTCAAAATAGGGGTTTAAATAGCTCCTTGACATTCTATAATTCAAAAATATTTTCACTTTCTACGTAAATGAAGTGGGGGGTAAAATTTAGCGTTATACCAAAGTAACTATTCTACGCGGACGGAGTCGCGGGCTTTTTTTTTCCCCTACCTATGCTGATAGCCTTGAGAGGCTATTTCAGCTTCGCCCTAACGTTGTAGGTGAGCTCACGGGGCTCAAACCGGAGAGTTGCTAACACTGACCTTAGCAAGAGCAGTGCTTCGCAGAATCTACCACCGGATCGGAAACGTGACCCACTGAGAAGATCCGGCGAGAAACTCAGTGGTCTGTGAAGAGTCGCAGGCAAAAGCTAGTAATAGATATTGGTGAATTTATAAGGAAAACAAAACGGGCATCGCTTTTATTGCTTTATTTATTTAGTGATTCAGTTCATTGTTGTTCGATTGTTTCGGGTTTCCAGTCGAAGTCGATTCCGGTGACCTCTAAGTACCAGTCGTGGTAATGACCAGGCCGGATGAAACCTGTTTGGATTTGAAACCATCAAAAATGTTGTACCCCTTTTAACGAAAATTGCACGGACGGAGGAGTACAAAATTTCCCACACACAGAATATAGAGAAGGAGTGCAGAATGTTAATATTTTTATAAAATTATGCATAAAAAATACATTAAATCAATAAATAAAAAAACATTACACACACTACCATGTATTTGACACGCATGCATATTATTTGTTTATTGTCAAACTTTTCTTATTGCTTTATAGGCTGTGGTCAAATTGAGAATAGATTAAATATTGGGACTTTTTAGCGGGAACGCGAGGAGTGAAGTTGTGTGATTTGTTTCATTTTGTCTATTTCGTGTTTCTTCAAGTTTAAATGTGTTATAACGGTGGTTTATTAACTGTTTATTATGTGTGAAAGTGCACAAATGTTGCAAATTGAAACAAAGCAGCTGGACAGAACTTCTCGGGATCCTCCAAAAAGTCCACTGAAAAAATCTCAGTAAATGACCATCATTTTATTGAGATTATATTTCATCCCATATCATCTCATCTCATTTAATTAAATTTCATCCCAGTTGACTAATGTTTCAAATTAATCATCTTCATTTCACTCCATATTATCATGTATCACAAAGATATGAATATAAATTAAAATAAGAGATGACTTAAAGGTCTTAGTTACCTGGTCATAAAAGCCCTTTTTTATTTATTAAATATTGTTTGTCTTTATAAATATTTGTCTAAAATGTAGGTAGTTTTGTATACTTCTATAGTAGAAGTATAAGAATAGTCTACAGACCTATAATTTCAATTAATTATAGTCGAATTTCGACTACCGGGGGCACCACTAGTCTATGTAAATCAGTCACCACTAGTCTATGTAAATCAGTATCTTAACTGGTAGAATGTGGAATCTAACCTGCAGGGTAATCAGTGTGACAACCAGTACTGGAAACGAAGGACGAAATTCCAACTTGTGACACTTGTCCGTCAACGTCAACAACGGTCAGTCCTCCGCCGCTGTCACCCTGTAAAGAAAACAAAGATGTCTCTCTTTCATCAGTGGAATAAAGCCGCAAATAGGCTTAGTGAAACTTGAATGTATAACTGTATTTTTTATCTATATATTAATACGTGAAGCAAAAACTTTGTACTGGAGCCCATGGACATCTACAGCGTAAATACGCCACCCACCTTGAGATATAAGTTCTAAGGTCTCAAGTATAGTTACAACGGCTGCCCACCCTTCAAATCTGAACGCATTACTGCTTCACGGCGGAAATAGGCAGGGCGGTGGTACCTATCCGCGCGGACTCACAAGAGGTCCTACCACCAGTAATTACGCAAATTATAATTTTGCGGGTTTCGTTTTTATTACACGATGTTATTCCTTCACCGTGGAAGTCAATCGTGAACATTTGTTGAGTACGTATTTCATTAGAAAAATTGGTACCCGCCTGAGATTCGAACATCGCTCAACACGAATGCACCGGACGTCTTATCCTTTAGGCCACGACGACTTCAAAGGAGTCCAAAAACCTTGCGCTTGCAAGTTGACTTGAAACCGGGGTTTTTCTTCTAATCCACCAGCCCTTACCTCATGGAAGATGTTCGTGATGTACGTATTTAATTAGAAAAAAATTTACATGTCTGATGAATACCAATCCGGAGACAGTCGCGTCATGCGTCGTTTACTGATTTTCAGCCATTTTTGCGAGATTGTGCCACAAGCATCCCAAAATGGCTGCATACGTGACAGTAACTTTTTTGTTAGGCACCATTGGTAAACAAGACGAATACTGACTTGGCAGGTAGACTGGCTGGTCACGTTGTATCCTGAAGCGCAGATGGTGGAATCCTGAACGATATTGTTGATTACGAAAATTTCTGAGCAGAACGCGTTGGTCACACCTCGAAGGAAGACCCAATTCATATTTTCAGGAGCGGTACCTAAAAACAATGACCCAACCAGGATTTAGAATGTACGCCAATTCTTATGGCCATGGTTTATGACTTAGGATAATGGATAAGAATTGGGGCATAAAAAACAAATTAGTTTATTCTTCTTATATTCTTCAGTTATGATGAGTTATACACATATTTTTTAATTGGCTTTAACCCTTTGACTGCCATGTAGGTCACCGGTGCACTACGCGGCGCACTAAAATAATTGTGCCGATTTCTGTAACTAAGCGCTTGGATTGCCTAACTTTGCCTTCTTTTGTTTATTAATGTATGTTTTAGTCTTTTATGTCTCTTAGAAATAGATTCATTGTCAGTATCTTTGGATTCGTCTTTCCGAGAGTCTGCTAGATATTTCGGCGCTTTGATAAGAAGAAGAAAGAGAGAAATCTACATAGTAACTTCAGTGCGTCGCGTAGGGCACCGGTGACCTACATGACAGTCAAAGGGTTAAAAGTAAATCAGTATACAGTTTAAGGCTAAGAGGTCATTCCAGCTACGCCCGGACGGGTAAGTGAGCTCACGGGATCAACCTGAGAAAATTTCCTAACACTAGTCCTAGCAAGAGCAGTGCTTCGCAGAATTTACTGCTGGATCGAAATCGTGACCCACTGAGAAAATCCGTCGAGAAACTCATTGGGCTGTGTCTGACGAATCCTGTCTATTGCCGCAGAGCAGTCATTCATATGTTCTGATTTGAAAGGGGGGGCAGCAGCAATTGAGACTTGGACCCTATATTGCAAGGTTTAGGGGTGTTCACGTTGTGATACCTATAGTCGCTTCCGGTGATCACTGAACATTAGGAACGCTGTAAGCTCGTCCGCAGACCTAGTTCCAAAAAACCATTGATCTTACCATTGGTCCAGGTTCTTCCCCAACCGGTGGCAGTCAGACGGTAACCGTCGTAGTTGTAATCCTTATGGTAAGAGCTTTGTAGCCTTATCGGTTGGACGTAGTCTGTAATTCAGATAAAATATTTATTTTTTATGTTCTTTCGTGGACAGGTATTCGCGGAATGGCTGAAAAGAAAATATCAGAAACGTCAGATGGGAGGCCAGTATTTAGGATTCGAGCTACCTGTGCTCAAACCATGGATGAGACAGAACTCAAACGAGGCTGATGGACATAGTGACGCACAGCGTAGGGCTCATCTCTCCCCACCACCTTTTTTTTTTCGGGCCGGGGGCCGAACCTCCTACTAGGTCTCCGCGCATAAGGGGCGCGCGGGGTATGTGAGACTCAACGATCTGCAGTTGTTGAGATCAGATCGCGGGCCCAAAGATTTTAGGGCCCACCCACTAAACGACTCCCCTGCGCTCATGGTGTATGAGCGCCCTACCCCCACAGGACGCCAGACTGGCAGTCGCTCGCGTGGAGGGTACTCGAATGGAGGGTACATTAAAAATAAATATTATACATCACCATTGGACTTTTTGGCGGGAACGCGAGGAGTGAAATTGTGTGATTTGTTTTATTTTGTCTATTTAGTGTTTCTTCGGGTTTAAATGTGTAATAACGGTGGTTTATTAACTGTTTAATATCTGTGAAAGTGCACAAATGTGGGAAAATGAAACAAAGCCGCTAGATGCAACTTCTCGGGATCCTCCGAAAAGTCCACTGAAAAAATCTTAGTAAATTACCACCATTTTACTAAAATTATATTTCATCCCATATCATCTCATTTCATTTAATTTCATCCCAGTTGATTAATGTCTCAAATTAATCATTTTCATTTCATTTCACTCCATATTATCATTTTTCATAAAAATAAGAATATAAATTAAAATAAGACATTACTTAAAGGTCTTAGTTACCAGGTCATAAAATCACTTAAAAAAATACATCACCATTAAAAACGAGGGAGCGTCCAAACTTGATGAGGCCGATGTCGTGAGGTTGTACAATCTGCTGTATCGATTCGTCGTAAAGTGGGTGGTTTAAATAATCTGTCGTCTCGAAAACAACGGCGGGCCGTGTCATGTTGACTGTACCGGCTCTGATGACTATGGTTACGCGACTGTGGTGGTAAATAGTTTTTTTTCATTAGCACATATCTCAAATGCAGGGCTTTATTTGCGAAATTAGTATCGCGCATAATATCTTAGGTTATTTTCCAGTATCAACACAAAATAATACAGTAACAGAAGCGTAAGCTAAGGTATAAGAAGTCGTTGTGTTCGTAGAGCTTTGGTCTACCACCAGCATTACGTTGGCTCAAACGGATAGGTACGACTATGCTACCTATTCCTGTCGCGAATCAATTTAGGGTTATAATTTAAAGGTGCTAGAGCTGTTATCCGATTATAAGATGCAAATGAGACCTCAAACTCACGACTCAAGGTTTATGATCTTGTTTTTTATATTTGAGAGATTACTAGTGGCCCTTTCTTTCCAGTTTTACCAGGGCAGGGGCTTATAATCTATAATTGTACCGCCATGCTACTTAGCTTTGCCGCAAAGCAGTCATATGCCCCGGTTTGAAGATTCGAACAGGCGGTATTTTTTATAATTGAAATATCGACCTCATGTCTCAAAGTTAGGTGTTGATGTTTATGGGCTCCGATAAAGAACCTAAAATTAGGTAGGTCAGGTAGAATACGAGGTACTTACGTAGCAGTGCAATGAGCGGCCGTGAGTCCCCAATCACTGTGGATGATGGTGGCTCCACAAGCGTTAACTGCTCCCTCAGGGTTCACCATGCGCAGTGACAGCTGGTAAGGGAACTGTCCTTCTTCTGCTTCCCATCCTGATACGATCCTAGCGCCGGCTGTAATGCGTTGAGTAATTTACAGACAGAACCCAATAACATAATTTTCCTCTGCATTTCTACGCGATTTCTTTACAAATCTCTTAGTTTCTTTCATGTGCCTCATACCAAGCGCCGTTTGCCTCATGGACCACATACCCGTGAACTATTGTCGACCAAGCCGCCAACACTTGCGCTGACTTTATCACACATTGGTTTCAACCCCCTAATCGATTTTCTATCAGATTGCCAATCAATCGTAGTTTCTTCCGACTGTCATTCCTGACTACGTGTTCCAAGTTTTGGGGAATTCACGTATTAACAAATATGATATAAATAATATTAATCGATTTTTAACGGACACTGGAATTGACTCTGATACCATTGGTACTAGAGACACATACAAGATAAGAAGAGCACACTCAGAACCTAAAAAGTAACTTTTAATCCAGCCAACACAAACCAACAATATCGATTTTGATCAGTAACTGATGCTGTGGTATAATTGTTACTAACTAATCGACTTAGGAGGCGGTCTGGTAAAAGAGCGATGATGCGCCAGGGAGTTTGAATGTCTTGAACCACAAACAGATCTTTATGATCGTAATTTTGTCACGACGCAACCATGCGACCCGGCTTGAAGGGTTAGGACAGAGGAATTTTTTTTAGAATTGAGACCTCATGTTTCAAGATGAATGCGGCTAATTCACGTTGTGACACCTATCGATTTTGGATTAATTACACCGGAAAGCGTGAGCTTGTGCAACCATTTATGCAATATAAAATGGGGATAACTCATAGGCCTCTCCCAATCCACACACACCACTGAGCCGGATCTTCGGATTTCCTCATTTTATTATTTATTATTATTATTATTATTATTATTATAAATTATGATTTTTACACCAAGGAACATAAAGATAAATAGAGCATTTGTTCATTATTAATTATCAAAGGTGGCGAACGTTAATGAAATGAAATAATTCGTGTCAAGTAATTCCTGAATTCTTTTCTGATTCTTGAACTTCGCAACTCTGGATAGCTTTTCTCAACATCCTGAGCAATTAATTACTCACCCCTGACATTTTCGACGAAGGTCAGAGCAGGATCCGCAGACACCTTTGAACGAGAAAAGTGATCTTTATAAATAAATACGCTTCTTTTTAAACAAACAACACGCATTCTAAACTAAGTTACACCGAAAATTATACTTCCGTTCATAAAAAAAAAAAAACAAGCAATCCGAGTGTCTGAATTAAAACGGTTCTTATTTATTTCATAAGCTCAGGGGGCACAGCCCGGGCGCATTTGCTAACACTAGCTCTAGCAAGGGCAGTGCTTGGCTGACTCTACCACCGGATCGGGATCCCGATCTACTGAGAAAATCTAGCCAGTGATTCTGTAGGCTCTACTCTAACTCTAAGTGGGCTGTATCTGTGAGTTTATTTACTCGCCGAACTCTTCGTCGCATTCAACGGATTCGACGGTGGCCGGTGCTTAAAATGCCTAAAAGCACCCATAATGGATCCGAAATGGCGTGTGAATACACATCCAAATGCGTCTCTAGGCCATGTAGCGCACGTGTGAAATCGTTACCCTAGCGCCCTCTAGCAAGCGCATGATCACAATGGAATGGGTTTTTTTATGATTGAAGGGTTACTGTTGGCCCGGGGGCCTTTCCAGTTTCACCAGGATAGGTGGGCAAGCAAAGGTTCTGCCAAAGAAGGGTGGGATTTGCTCACAGCTGCCCGAGCGCCTCCGAAGGAGACCTAACTAAAGAACAGCTGCTTCGCGAATGAATCTACTACCAGATCGGAATCGCGACCCGCTGAGAAGATCCGGCGAGAAACTCAGCGAGCTGATGCATGGGTTAGGTTGCACTTCGACCTCTTTGTCGAGTTCGACGAGTACGGTTACCTATGTCCCTAAGCTTGCTATTAGTGTTAGAACTAAAGGCGTCAAGGAATAGGTACAAATGTAACAGGTACAGTGAAAGAGCTGAGGTCGACGCCCCCTGACGCTACTGCGCCCACACCCTGCACCCACACCCTGCACCATAGGAAAAGGCGCCTCTGTGCATATTTTGCGATTTTTAGGAGTTTTGTTAATCAATTTATCATTATCCTAGACGGGCAGACCCGCTCACAGCCCACTGGGCGTTCCTGGTTATTGAAACCAGGAGAAGCCCTTACTACGCCAATGCCCCTTGAGATACTGTTAAAGTCTGAATAGTATTTAATTATGCATTCCACCCTTCAGTCTGGAGCGTGAACTTTGAGATCCTCTGTCCAGCTTACATAAGGAGCAAACGAAATCACCACCACGGTCGTATTACGGCCCGATGTAATTGATGACAAATATTTATTGTAGAGTACCGTCAAAATATAGAGGAGGCGATTTCAATCATACTCACCACAGCCACTCCAGCAATCGCTACCAGAAGCAAAACCGCCCACTGTGCCATTTCAGAAAAAACTAATTCCAAAATTCAATATCAAAATCATTTCTATATGAAAATCGGTTTGAATGATTTCAGAAGATTAATTGTGATAAAAATACGCATTAAGCTTAATCCAAGATAATAATTTTCGTCATGATTATGTATCGACGTTAAGCTTTCATGTTCCACACCCAAAATTGAATTTTATGTAGACGAAGACACCGGTATTATATTTAATTGAAATATATTGTACAAACGAAAAATCACCACATAACATACACCGCACAAGATCTCCAAATACATCCGTTATAAGGCTTTTTAACATCTTGGCTGCGGTTTATCATAAAACTTCATCTGGTGCGGTGGCGGGTCGCATTCCGCCCCCAACGATATTTCCATTAGTGCGTGGCAGATCTTTCTTGACCCACCAGCACTATGGTACATAGTATATAGTACATAATGCTATAAGTTTGCGAAAACATACTTTATCCGATTTATAGATTAAAGTTATCGGTGTCGAACTCTTAACAAATACTCTTTACTGACGGTAGGACCTCTTGTGAGTCCGCGCGCAAAGAAAACCACGTCCCTGTCATTAGTGTGAACCGATTATTTCAAGTGTTTTTTTTTGTTTTTTTTATGCTTTAATGGGTGGACGAGCTCACAGCCCACCTCGTGTTAAATGGTTACTGGAGACCATAGACATCTACAAGAGGTCCTACCACTAGTAATTACGCAAATTATAATTTTGCGGGTTTTATTTTTATTACACGATGTTATTCCTTCATCGTGGAAGGCAATCGTGAACATTTGTTAGGTACGTATTTCATTAGAAAAAATGGTACCCGCCTGCGGGATTCGAACACCGTTGTATCGCTAGATAATAATGCACCGGACGTCTTATCCTTTAGGCCACGACGTCTTAAGTTTTCGGGGTCATAAAGTCGACTAAAGTGTTTTTTATTCATCGACATTTGAATATTGTGCTGATTCCCGTCTATTTTCTATATAAAAATCATTCCAGTGTTTTACGTTGGATTTCACGCAGAACGAACTAGCAGTCTGTTGAGGTCTGAAAGTTCGTTTGACTTAAGATTTCATGGTATAATGGTATATGGTATCCTCATCCTTGAGCCGTATTCTTCAATATTTATATTAATATAATAATAATTCGTCTCCATCCTTCAGTGTCATTTTCTCTCGCACGAAAATGGCTTATAGGCAATTTAAAAAAAAACCTGAAATTAAGCTGTAAAAACAATTTTAATTAATGTCACATGTTGGGCGATTCAGGTGAGACATCTTTGATCATCTGTTATCTTTGATCATCATTCTGAGTGCTCATCTTGTCGTTCACTTCCACAGGCAGCTAAGCTTTCCCCGACCCGCAATTTTATATAATTAGTTATTTTTGTCAACGTGACGTCTTATAATTAAAATAATCAAACGATTTCTTTACTTATCTTTCCGATAGTATTAATCCGTTCTAATACTTCCTTTAATTGATTAGTGTCAACACAACACTACCGAGAATGTTGAGATTATATTAAAATCGATTTAATTATTTATTTGGGAAACCAACAGCACAAAACAAACATATAATATTTTAAAGAATAGCTAAAACAATGACCAGACATGTTTCCACCATCAAAATCACATATAAGTAGAGAGTGAAAAAAGAAAAAAAAGAAGAGAAATTTAGAAATTTAAATTCACACAAAAAAGATCTTGCTTCAACGGACTACCATTTTTTTCTTGATTTGGAAAATTTTCTACGTGATAAAAAGTTTTCTTCCCGGGAGGCAGTAGAATCTAGATAACTAGAGTTCTATCGCAAAGGCATCAATGACCTTCCTATTAGATGGCAGCAATGTATAGATAATAATGGTAGGTATTTTGATTAAATAAATATGTTAAATGAAAAAATCGGACTCTCAGCAAGCACATGAAGTCAGTGTCGGAACGTTACTTCGATAAGGCTATGCGTCATGAGAATTGCCATATCGTTGCCGCCGCCGGTGACTACTCCACGAATCCTGATCGCGCAGGATCAAGTCTCCGTCGATGCCCTAGACACGCCCTTACGGATCCATCAGATCCAATAACCCTTGCATTAGACGCCTTCAGCTCAAATACTAGGAGCAGGCTGAGGAACCCCGGTAACCGTAGAAGTGCAGCATAACCCATGCATCAGCTCGCTGAGTTTCTCGCCGGATCTTCTCAGCGGGTCGCGATTCCGATCCGGTAGTATATTCATTCGCGAAGCAGCTGCTTTTGAGTTGTTAGGTCTCCTTCGGAGGCACTCGGGCAGCTATTAGCAAATCCCACCCCTCCTGGCTGAGCCTTTGCTTGCCCACCTGTCCTGGTGAAACTGGAAACGGCCTCTGGGCCACCAGTAATCTTCAATCATAATAATAAAAATAAAAAAACTCATCAGTCTAAATCTCCTTATAAATATTCCAAAATAGCATTTCTATAAGCTACAAGTGGCAAACAAAAGATGTCAGCATTAGAGAACTTAGTATCATAAAACCTACAAGATCAACCAAAAGAGTTAGAAGCATATTTCGTTCGAACCGTGGACATGTGGAAGGTCTGTTTATCGTCTGATAAGTCGAATGTCGTATTAAATTAACAATATCGAGTGCTGAAATAATAGACTAAAAAAGACGAGTTGGAATAAAAAGAGAATAAAATAAATGGGAATTTACTGAGACTTGACTAGTTTGTTTGGGGAAAGATTCTAGAAGCCACACGTCAGGTCCAGCAACTTCGTTTCATTTACCCCCTGTGTGTGAAATTTTGGCTCCCGGTTACGTAATTTCGATATAGGCGGTTACTCTCATGACTCGTACCCTGGGTGCGGATAAGCCAATCGATCCCCAATTGGGGATGGATACGGCTTTTTTTTTATTGCTTTGATAGGTGTACCAGCTCACGGACCACCTGGTGTTATAATAAGTGGTTACCGGAGCCCATAGACATCTACAACGTAAATGCCGCCACCCACCTTGAGACATGAGCTCTACTCACTTTTACACATTTTAACAGTACAACGGCTGCCCCGCCCTTCAAACCGAAACGCATTGCTGTTTTAAGGCAGAAATAGGCAGGATGGTGGTACTTACCCGTGCGGACTCATAACGTCCTGCCACCAGCAATAGCTTACCCAGCAAGGTATATCACCGATGTACGTCTAGGATTAAAGGAATGGATAATTGTTTGATGCACTTATGATGGCGTGGTGGTGTGCATTTTGACAGACGCGAAACAGTTAATGAGTCGACATTGTTACATGCTTAAACCCAAATAAACACTAAATTGATAAAATAAAACAAGTCACCAGATTCGCTCCTCGGGTTCCCCCTAAAAAGCTTCCACCCCCCCCAAAAAAAGTTTAATCACCATACGAACACACAAACAGACCACAACCCAAAGCCAAGCACAAAGCGTCAAAGGCTGTTGGTATGAGCAGATATTAAACATTAAAATACACGAAACTTCAATTATAATTTATATTCAACTAAAATTCTACGAATATTCACGAACATTCATCAAAAAGAATAATGTCTTATGAATATTATTGATATTCAAAAAGCGGTGCCGAAGATTCGGTATCATCTGTCGCGTCGTGTTCCCTTGTTGTCTCCACTGTCCAATCGAAATCCAAGCCGGTGACATTCTTGAACCAGTCGTGATAGTGCCCGGGGCGGATGAAACCTGGTAAACCAACAATCGTGTTGAGCGATGCACCGGTGTTCGAATCCCGCAGGCGGGTACCAATTTTTCTAATGAAATACGTACTTAACAAATGTTCACGATTGACTTCCACGGTGAAGGAATAACATCGTGTAATAAAAATCAAACCCGCAAAATTATAATTTGCGTAATTACTGGTGGTAGGGCCTCTTGTGAGTCCGCACGGGTAGATTCCACCGCCCTGCCTATTTCTGCCGTGAAGCAGTAATGCGTTTCGGTTTGAAGGGTGGGGCAGCCGTTGTAACTATACTGAGACCTTAGAAATTATATCTCAAGGTGGGTAGCGCATTTACGTCGTAGATGTCTATGGGCTCCAGTAGCCACTTAACACCAGGTGGGCTGTGAGCTCGTCCACCCATATGAGCAATAAAAAAAAATTGTTCGGTAAAACATATAGTTTATTTGTTGCCTGATGTTAAATAGTTACGGGAGCCCATAGACAACAACAACGTAAATTCGATCACCCACCTTCAGACGTGAGTTTTAAGCGTCAGTTTTGTAGTAGGCGGTTTCCCCACTGTTCAAAGCGGAACGCGCTACTGCTTCATGATTGAAATAGGCAGGGCGTTGGTACCAAGCCGCGTGGGCTCACGGGCATAATATTAATGGCATCACAGCCAGAGAAGCCCCGGCTTTCAAATAAAAATAATATAATCATCAGTATCGTCTCCCATATAAAAAAAGTTCCACTTGTAGCTACCTCCATAATTGAAGTCGCTTTCAAAAGTACTTATGTTGAAAACACAGTCGGATGTTACGTGTAGATAATCCCAATAACACACTGTATATTACGTTTGTTTTAAATCTGTGTATGTGAAGTGATTCTGGGAAAAATCTCGACTACTGGTTAACGGTAGTTAAAATAAAGCCCACTGAGTTTCTCGCCGGACCTTCTCAATGGGTCGCGTTTCCGATCCGGTAGTAGATTCTGCGAAGCACTGCTCTTGCTAGGGCCAGTGTTAGCAATACACCCGGTTTGAGTCCCGTGAGCTCCCTACACGTCAAGAAGCTGAAAATTAAATAGCCTCTCAAGGCTATCAGCATAGGTAAAAAATAGAGATAAATGTCTTACCTGAAGGTATATCCACGTGGCAGCCTTGGCCGGACACGAACGAAGTGACTCCTATTTGTGTGATTTGGCCGTCTTCATCGATCACTGTCAGAGGACCACCGCTGTCACCCTATTTAATAAAAAAACGAAAAGGATACAATTATCGTTTTGATCAGTAAGCGTTCTTTCTCTTCTAATCTTTAGTAAACTTACGTTATCTCATCGTATTTAGACAAGACGCTATTTTTTTAACAACATAGTGTGCTATGATTCGTCCACAGTCCAGATCGGTGTGGGTTGTGCTTGCAGATCTTTGGTTTTGTTTTATTTCACAGCTATCATCGGGGATACTTTTTTTATTTTAATTGCTTAAATGAGTGGACAAGCTCACAGCTCACTTCGTGTTAAGTGGTTACTGGAGCCTATAGACATCTACAATGTAAATGCGCCACCCACCCTGAGATATAAGTTCTAAGGTCTCAGTATAGTTACAACAACTGCCCCACCTTTCAAACCGAACACTACAGAAACAGGCAGGTTGGTGGTACCTACCCGCGTGGACTCACAAGAGGTCCTACAATCACTAAAAATCACATCAAGTTCACATAAAGTAACTCAACTTATTTTCAACATGTTTCATAAAACATTAAAACATCCAGATCTCAACTTTTGTTAGCAAGCATTCGTCATCACTATTGACGGTAGAAATTGAGTGAAAAAAAACTTTTTTTTATTGCGTATAAGTGGTTTCTGGAGCCCATAGACATCCACAACGTAAATGCGCCACCCACCTTGAGATACAAGTTCTAAGCTCTCAAGTATAGTTACATGTCTTCAATGCATTAAATACTGTGGAATCAAGGCAAATACCCTTCAACCTGTGATGGGTAATCTTCGAGAACAACGTTAGCATCTTGAATTTCCATTTCTATACACTGGAATTGACTATGCGAGGCCAATCATGATAGCTGACTGCAAAGGCAGGGAATGAAACTTATAAAATCGTTTAAACGTGTATGTGTGTATTCGTAGGCAGCGACTTGGCTCTGCACCTGGCATTGCTGAAGTCCATGGACGACGGTAACCACTCACCATCAGGTGGGCCATATGCTCGTCTGCCTACAAGGGCAATAAAAAAATAAAAACTCGCTACGAGAGCTGTTCACGTAGAACTTATCTCAGACATGCAAAAATAAGCCTTTCTGACTGCTCATAGCCGTTTTATTGCTTGGAGAGGAAAACCACGCAACATTTTCTCAGACAACGGCACAACCTTAGTAGGAGGAGCTTTTAATAAGTTGGCCCGATTTCTGTTACAAGATTTAGAACTTAATAATTTCGGTTCAAGTATAAACATTTTCATTTATCCCTACACTCCACACTTCGGAAGTCTTTGGGAGTCAGCAGTAAAACAAAAAAATATCATTCAAAGCGCGCATTAGGTCTAGCAAATTTAATTTTTGAAGAAATGGCAACTTGTTCGGCACAAATCGAAGCAATTCTAAATTCAAGACCTTTAATTCCTTCATCGGTTGACTCATCCGATCTCACTCCATTAACCCCAGCTTATTTCCTTATTGGACGATCACTGATGTTTTTGCCACATCCTCAAGTATCATATAGTACCACCAGTCTACAGAGGTTCTCTCAAAAATACATCTCATGGCTACAATAAAAATCTAAATAATGTAAAACGTCTGCAGAGCCCTTCAAGGTGGGTAATCTATTCATCGTAAAGGAACCATCGCCATCTTCACTACTGTTGGCATTTGGACGTATACTTCAGCTGTACAGTGGTGGCGATGGTGTTGGAAGAGTTGCAGACATCTACACACGACATGATAAGGGTTCAATAAATATCTCAAAACAATAAATACAGGACACGCTCAATTACTGCAATGTAAAATATGGTCCTTCGAGCCTTCTAAAATACATTAATTCGTCACTGTGATGCAGTTTTTATCAGCCAGCTCTATCCTCTCAGTCTCACGACGTACAGTTTCTCATCCCGACTCGCATATTGAAATTACGCCACGACTAATGACGTCAGTCTGTCTACTTTACTGCAGAAGAATACGTGAGATCGTACCTGGCATGTGGACTGTGTAGTGTCGTTGTAGCCAAGCGTGCAAATGGTGGAGGGCTGAATGGTGGGACTGAAGTTATAGGCCACCATACAACGCAGATTCGATATTCCGTTCAAGAACACCCAGTTCAAGTTCTCCGGAGATGCGCCTGTGCAAACGGTATACTGTTGTAAATACTGAGAATACCCCCAGAAATGGTTATGCTGAATGTCTATTAAACTATTTAGGTAGATATAGAATGAGTTGGTGGCCCGGCAGTAAGCGTACCTAACTACTGGGCTGCTTGCTTGCTCTTTGTCCGGTTGTTTATTATAGGTATGTCAGTCTCTAGATTCCATATTACAGAAAATCCTATAATAGTTTAGGGCCAGGTGACCGTATGTGACTTGCCTCGATATAACCCATCAACAAAGATATCTTGAGGTCCAATAGCTTTTACGCAAATTTACTGTTCGCAAGTAAGGGATTCCAGGGTTACCAGGTAACGCCAATCATTGAATTTTATGAATTTAACGTCTATGGTTTCGCATACTTGAATTAGCTTCTCACGACCCACTTTTTGTTACCATAGGCCCATAGAGAACGCCACCACCTTGAAGCAGAAGGCTAAAGCCCCTAATTATAAATCGGCGATTGCATCTTTTAAAACAGAACCCGCGAAGGCTTCGTCATAGAAATAGGCAGGACGTTGGCACCAACCCACCAAGCAAAACGGTTCGCAATATGCCCATTATACAGCCAGTAGCAAATTTGCATAATTAGAAGGCATAACGCTTACCTCCCGTCCACGTGCGACCCCATCCACTGGCGACAAATCTGACATTGTCATAATTACGGTTCTTAGCCCCGGATCTCTGCAGTCTGATTGGCTGAATGTAGTCTGGAAAAAGAAATCATTTATGAAAACACAGCCCTCTTCAAAGTACATAAGACTAGCTTAAAACATAAGGCGTTGGCGCTATACCAATAAAACAGTAAAGCGTGCTTCAGCATTCTCAATAAATCTAATATAAAAAAAAAAAAACTAATATATATAAAAATAAATAAAAAAAAGACATGCCCGCTGAGTTTCTTGCCAATTCTTCTCAGGACGGAGGCTAATTCTTGTGAATTGGCGATAGTTCTTTTGACGTTCAACAAGTATGTACTTTCATTTATGTTGAATAAAACTTTTTTGATTTGATTTGATTTGATTTGAAATTAAGAATCTAAACAGCGGTGACAAGTCCAAACAAGTTAACAGCCATCCCCAGTCAGAAGAGAGAATTGATAGGGAAGGCCAGTATTAACAT
The DNA here is from genome assembly GCF_003987935.1 of Bombyx mandarina. The sequence continues at coordinate 834,520 of NW_021011477.1, forward strand.
CATGCTTATAGTCTTAAACCAACCATTGTTCTATGACCAAATAACTAAATTAAATACGAACCATTAAACTCTATTTTCCTGCCAAAGTCTATTAGGCCAATATCATTAGGCTGCACTACGTTCAAAGTTTCGATGTACGCAGGATAATTTATGTACTTAGTAGTCTCGAAGAGTAAGCCGGGGCGGGTCAGGTTCACTGCTCCAGCTCTGATGATGATTGTGACACGTCTGGGGAAAACAATTACAATCCCAAATCAATCGCAAGCTGCCTTACAAGTCGGCGTGCGTTAAGGATGAGACATTAGCCTTGCGATTCTGTACGCGTTAAATTTGCCATTATATTGTTTAGTATGTAATATTGCTTGGAGAAGATACTCACAAACCGGTGCAGTGAGCAGCTGTGAGTCCCCAGTTGCTATGAATGATGGTGGCTCCGCAGGCGTTGACTCCTCCCACAGTACTGACCGAACGAATCGAGAGCTGGTAAGGGAACTGGCCTTCACTCGCCTCCCATCCTGATACAATTCTAGAACCCGGCAGGGAACGCTCTGAAAGTTTTTTTTTTAAAACTGTAATCATTGTTTCCAAAATCCATGCACGTGATACGACTATAGCTCTGTTCAAATTCCACAATCAGGTACAAACTTTTACTAAAGAAACATGTACCTACCGCAAAAAAACATACTTTTCCGTATTTAGGTAACAGATCACATCTGGCCTCTGTTCTTTCTATCGCCAAGTAGTCATTCGTTCGGGTTTGAATGTTGATATCATGGTCTAATTTCGTAGCAGGATGGCGGTACCTGTGTGGCTTAAAATGCGCCCTACCAGCATATAATTCTCATGTTTGAAATACTTTTCGCAGATAACCGTACTTGTTTAATAGAGCGCCACTACCGTCATAAATGCCATCCTGGTAATGGCAAGCACACTGCGCCGCCATCCGAGAAGGACACCATTTAAGTCACATTCGCAGGACATGTTGTAGCATATGGGAAACATCGTGGAGGGAAGCTAATTCGAAAGTCTAATAGAATGGACCCCACACTACTGTGATTCAAAGAGAATCAAAGTCTTTCCGTAGTCCTAGAGGCTGAAGCAGATCAAAACCGAAGGCCAGAGTCGGTAATTCCCTTGCGGATTCACAACCCAACTGTGACAGTTTTTAAAAACAGATTAACAAAATTAAGCCCAAATTAACGATTGATAAAATTCAAATGTTATTCATTATTATTAATCATTCATCATTACTAGGCATCGATTTAGATAAGTCTTAGATAGTTTCTAGTCGATTTTGTTTTATTATTTTGGTGTATTTATAATGATTTACGTAACTAAGTGGAAAAACGTTATCTTTAGATGGCTTAGTAATTGTCAAGGAAGTGAGCTTGTCGATTCGTACGTGATTATAATGTTTTACGGTTAACAGCAAAAATACAAGAGAAATAAAACAATTCCGCACACATATCGGACTAAAAAAAACTGATCTGTATTAGCTAGCGCCGGCCAAAGACCTGATCTTATTGCTGATGGGTGACGTACAAATTAAAATCCCATCACTTTCTACATTAACATTGTCGGTGCCTGTACAAAATACCTTTGCAATTGAGGTACATTTAATTTTCAAACGTTTTACTGGTGGTAGGTCGTTTCGTGAGCCAACATCGGTAGGTACCACCACCGCACCTATTTCTGCCGTGAAGCAGTAATGCGTTTCTGTTTAACGAGCATACGGCCCACCTGCTGGCGAGTGGTTACCGTCGTCCATGGACTCCAGTAATGCCAGGGGCAGAGCCAAGCCGCTGCCTACCGTGGCTAAATGTGTCATAAATACAGAAGCGGCTATATAGATACTGCGTCAATAAACGGAACACAATATTTCGTCCTTCTCTTAGGAATATGATATGTTTGTGATCGTAACTTACCGCGAGCGATTTCCGGGTAAGTGAACTGGTCGTCAGCGAACGCCTGAAAGAGACACACACCATCTTTACGTTTACAAAATGCCAACATCGCGATTTTTAAAACAAATGCTAAATAACTGATTGGTATTGTTCAGAAATTTGCCGAGATCGAAAAATCAGTGAAGGGCGGCTACTTTTCCTATGGCATTCCATCAGAAATGGTAAGCACTCAACATTACGTCGTTGTCAAACCAAAATCCGCTATGTGCACTTTTTGAGATTTTTACTTTTCGACCTTTTCGCATAGTTCACAGCCCTGTCTACCGTATAAAAAAACTGGTATGTGTCTACAGCTTTAATATTTATCTATAGCTTTCATTTGATACAGTTCTTAAAAATTCACCTTCATGTAAAATTTTATACGACACTGTTTTAACTCGTTAATTCAAAATAGAGTTTTTGCACATAGCAGATTTTGGTTTGGCAGCGACGATTAGTTGGATCTACGAACTAATTTTGCGGTTTAATTTTATTGTCAAATATATCTGACTGGTGGTAGGACCTCTTGTGAGTCCGCACGGGTAGGTACCACCACCCTACCTATTTCTGCCGTAAAGCAGTAATGCGTTTCGGTTTGAAGGGTGGGGCAGCCATTGTAACTATACTGAGACCTTAGAACTTATATCTCAAGGTGGGTGGCGCATTTACGTTCTGGATGTCTATGGGCTCCAGTAACCACTTAACACCAGGTGGGCTGTGAGCTCGTCCACCCATCTAAGCAATAAAAAGAAATAAAAAATTCCGGCGTTTTAAATACTTTACAGTTTTCGTGGTCACGGTGGGTCATTGATAAAAACAGTCTTCATTATGTTTACGTCTGGCGGAACCCGGCCGAAACAATATATTAACCTTTTGACTGCAATGTAGGTCACCGGTGCCCTACGCGGCGCACTGAAGTAATTACGTCGTACTCTGTTACTAAGGCCCCTAGATTGACCAAATTTGCTTTATTTTATTTTTAATTAGCTTTTGCCCGCGACTCCGTCCGCGTGGAATAGTTACTTTGACATAACTTTTTTTTTACATAGCAAAACATAGACTTTTTTAAACTTTTAAAGGGCAACAATTTTTTCATACATTATTTTAGCGTAACTTTAACCGTTTCCGCAGTGGAAGCTCTCAAAAGGGAAAAATACCCCGATTTTAAAACATTCCTTATTGGTGCTCCGCTTGCATTGGTCTTGAGAAGTGATAGAATGTAAAAATAGATAGATTTAGTAAAGTTTGTGTTATAATTAATATAAAAATAAATTAAATTTTCGCATGCCTAAACAGGCGAAATATATGAAGCTATGTCCTATATCTTGTAAACTATATTTCTGGCGAATAAAGATTTTCTTTCTTTCTTTCTTTCTTTAGCGTGATGTTATTTATATACTATATAGCCTATAGCCTTCCTCAATAAATGAACTATCTGACACTGAAAGAATTTTTTAAAACGGACCATTAGTTCCTGAGAATAGCGCGTTCAAACAAACTCTTCAGCTTTATAATATTAGTATAGATGTAGGTTTCAGTCTTTTAGGACTGTTAGAACTTAGATTCATTCTCAGCATCTTTGGACTCGTCTTTCCCAGAGTCACCTAGATATTACGGCGCCTTAACATCAGAAACCGACCTAATTACTTCGTTGCGCGACGTAGAGCACCGTCCACCGGTGACCTACATAGCAGTCAAAGAGTTAAGTAAGTCATCTATGTATATTCGACCTTTACCAAACAGTTGCTAACTCAAAGACCAAATCGCCAAAGAAACAAAAATCTGATATAACAGTTAATGCTCTTATGTTGCAAGTACCTCTGAATGACACGTAATACATTTTTCCGTATTTCCAGTCGCAGAGATATTAATTACTTACAACTGCCTATACAGTATCTGCATCTGCTTCTATGCACTGGATGAATTAAGGCCCGCGCGTGATGCTAAAATGTCGGGCCCACTGATGTCATAGAATGGAAACGCGCCGAGAAAAACGTGAGTTAGAAATTCAAATTTTGTAATTTGAAATATTTAATATGGAACGCATAACTGAGGGACAGGTACAATGACAATACATACCTATTCATGCTACCCAAATTATGATTAACTTAATGAAAAAAAATGCGAGAATTGCAAAAATCCCTCAGTGAAATGTCAATGGCCACTGTACAAAGTTTCAATTCTGACAAAGTACATGCGACTGCATAGATCACGTTCAAAGAAACATACAAACGTTATTTTTCATAAAAGCGTCCCTGATTTAACTATTACATTCGATCATGAATATTGAGTGCTATCTGGTTGTTAATTACTAAAATCGACACTCTTGTCATTTTCTAAAACGATTCCAACACACACGGCCTAAACATGATGATGAAGTCGTCGTGGCCTAAAGGATAAGACGTCCGGTGCATCCGTATGAAGCGATGCACCGGTGTGCAAATCCCGCAGGCGGGTACCAATTTTTCTAATGAAATACGTACTCAACAAATGTTCACGATTGACTTCCACGGTGAAGGAATAACATCGTGTAATAAAAACCAAACCCGCAAAATTATAATTTGCGTAATCACTGGTGGTAGGACCTCTTGGGAGTCCGCACGGGTAGGTACCACCACCCCGCCTATTTCCGCCGTGAAGCAGTAATGCGTTTCGGTTCGAAGGGTGGGGTAGCCGTTGTAACTATACTGAGAGACCTTAGAACTTATATCTCGAGGTGGGTGGCGCATTTACGTTCTAAATGTCTATGGGCTCCAGTAACCACTTAACATCAGGTGGGCTGTGAGCTCGTCCATCCATCTAAGTAATAAAAAAATAAAAAATAAAAATTAATGCTTGTTTGTTTCTTTAAGACGTAGGTAACGATATTAAGTAATGAAGCCAGAATAAAATCGTTTTTACCTGAGTCCCGGCAAACGCCACCAGAAATATCACAACAGTCCAGAGAGCCATTTCAGCCACGACTATAGTATTGGTGACATCGTGTACATATGAAAAGTCAGATTTGTTAGATAACCGATTGATAAATATCATAGAATAATTCTATTAATCCACCTTAATTACGTTTAAGTTTTTCTTATCATGAGATACTCGAAACAGGATCTGATTTTGTGTGCTTGCTGTCTACTCGTGGAACTTCTAGTACGAGGTGGTACCTTCAGAAATATAAGGGCCGCTTATTTGAATATTGAAAATTTACAAAAATATTATTTGATTCGATATTACTGTCAAGAATTCGTCAGCGATTCTCAGTTCTGCGGTTGCCGACTATAATCTCATTCCTGAATTTAAGCTTCAGAGAAGTTCAGAGCGTAGCTCCTTCCACAATTCGCTGGGCTACATTGAGCTCACTCTGAGTGATGCCACAGAGACAAGTTTTCGGGTTCATCTTATACCTTTAAACGGGCAATTCTTGTATATATAATCTGAATCTCGGAAACGGCTCCAACGATTTTCATAAAATTTAGTATACAGGGGATTTCGGGGGCGATAAATCGATCTAGCTACGATTTATTTTCAGAAAACGTTGTTTTATTCGTGTTTTCAATAATCAACTTTATCGATAATCAACTTTATGACTCTTCCCGACATCTATTTGTGAATAAGAATACTATTTTTACTGCTTTAAATAGCCGGAAGGGAACCGACGGCGCAGTGCCACCACTGCACGGACCGCGACGAGGAAGACACAGCAGAACACACACTGGCGCGTTGCTATGGATTCGACGAGCAACGCGCCGCCCTCGTCGCGGTCATAGGAGAGGACCTCTCGCTGCCGCGCGTCGTAGCTACGATGCTCGACTTCTGCGAGTCCACCATCTCGCAGGAGGCGGCGGAGCGAGAGAGGGAGAGCTCTTCCCTTTCCGCACCGATCCATCGCCGTCCAGCCGGGGGCCGGAGGCGGAAATACGCCCGTACGTCCCGGCCCCTGTAGGTAGCGGCCTCCCCCCGGTGAAGGTCAAGGGGCGACCTGAGGGGGTGAGGCCGCGCGGCGCGCTACCAGCACTCTAGCGCGCTGCCGTGGAGTAAATAGAGCGACCGGTCGACGGTGTATCGCGTCCCGACCCGGCAGGCTGGTTCTGGTGCAGCGGGGTATTCCGGGACACCAGCGGCACCGTCCGGGCGGCCCGACGGGCTGCCGTACCGAGACGGCCGACGTTTCAGAGCCTTCGATTCACCTCGAAGGCTCCGTCGGCTGCGCGTCCTTGGGGTGAGCCGCGCCGTCTGGTTGTAGTGTTGACCGCGGTAACCCCCCTACCTCAACCGGGTTCTGACCTCAGAAGGGATCGGACGTCGGGTGTAAGAGTGCAGGGGAGTCGTTTAGTGGGTGGGCCCTAAAATCCTTGGGCCCCGGTCTGCTGACAACACCATGCAGATCGTTGAGTCTCACATACCCCGCGCGCCCCTTTTGCGCGGGGACCTCGTAGGAGGTTCGGACCTCTACACGAAAAAAAAAAAAAAAGAATGCTCGGTCATCATCTAGTTATTCATAAACCAGTAATTTGACGTTGTAAACTATGAGGCACACAAACGACTAGTTTTTTTCCGCCTGCCTATTCGCTGGTCTATCTATAGCCTATTAACTAGCCTTTTTTTTCTATTGCTAAGATGGTGGACAAAGTTTTCCCCTTGCTACTATGGCGCCACCCTAATTGGCTTCCTTTCAGCGAACGTTTTTTAATACACTGAGATAGTTAGTACTCCTTAGTTCTAACCTCCATATAGTAAACATATAACTTACGTCATTTGATTTGACTTTGAAATACTTTTGACATAATTATTGAAACTACTAACGTATCTGGGTACATTATCATTCCTTTCCGTAGCTGTCTAGAATTTGCACTTTAAGTAAAATTAATTAGAACAAATGTAATCTAATTTACATTACATTATCAGATTAGTATTATCTATTATCAATAAGTAGAATATTAACCGTTAGATTAATCTTTCGACATCAATTTAAATACTTCCTGCGATTGTTTCAGGTTATCGTGCAAATTATGTAAGATTGTAAAATGATTATTTCAGTGATAAGACATTTATATTTGTAAAAATTCGTGTTCATAATAAATCATGATTTTTAGCTTAGAACATATTGTTACACCGGTAAAAGTAACGCCATCTATCGCCGAATAGTCAAACGAATATCGAAGGATCTAGTAGCACCTAGAATGCTCGAGAAGTACAACGCTGTCTATTGTCAGATAGCGGAAACTACTACTAGAGATGTGTGGAATATTCTCGATAATTCTAGGGATGAGATATCGACTATAGAAGCGTTGGAGGGATGGCACGCAGTTAGTCAGTAATCGAAACTACTCGAAGCGAAACAGCGAACGGATCACCTGAAGCGAAGTGGAACAAGCGAATTGAGAGTTTTAAAGTGTTTGTTGAGTGTCTCAAGACGAAAGCCTTTAAATAAAACCAGTGTGTGTTGCCAGTGATGACATATGGCACCGAGACGTGGTCGCTCACAATGGGCCTTATGAGAAAGCTCAAGATCACCCAAAGAGCAATGGAAAGAGCTATGCTCGGAGTTTCCCTGCGAGATCAAATCAGAAATGAGGAGATTCGCAGGAAAACCGTGTTAACCGACATAGCCCAAAGGATTGCGACGTTGAACTGTCAGTCGGCAGGACACATTGCTCGTAGAACGGATGGCCGTTGGGGCCAGAAAGTTCTTGAGTGGAGACCGCGTACCGGAAGACGTAGCGTGGGAGGCCTCCCACACGATGGACCGACGATCTATCGAGGTTCACGGGGATCCACTGGATGCAGACAGCACAGGCCCGGTCTTTGTGGCGAGACTTGGGAGAGGCCTATGTTCAGCAGTGGACGTCTGTGGGCTGATAAGAATAAGAAGAAGAAGAGCTCACCTACTCGTCCGATAACGCTGACATAGCCTCTCAAACCTATCAACATAGGTAGGAAAAAAAATGCAACGGCTATAAAGCGTTTGTGGGGCCAAAATGAATGATTGATGATGATGATGATGATTGATGACAATGATGACGACAAATATTCAACAATTAAATTCACAAAACTAGAATTATAATTTATATTTCACTAAAATTCTACTAAAAAAATTGTTCAACATTCATCAAAAAGTCAAATTGTTTTTGAATATTACTATTCAAAAAGCGGTGCCGAAGTTTCGGTATCTGGTTTCTGGGGTCTCGGGTGTTTCTGTTGTGTAAGGTGCTTCTGTTATCTCGGGTGCTTCTGTGGTCACGGGTGCTTCTGTTGCGTCGGGTGCTTCAGTTGTGTTGGGTGCTTCTGTTGCGCCGGGTGCTTCTGTGGTCACGGGTGCTTCTGTGGCCTCGGGAGCTTCTGTTGTCACAGGCGCTTCTGTTGCGCCGGGTGTTTCTGTTGTCTCAGGTGCTTCTGTTGTGCTCGATGTCCAATCGAAATCTAAACCGGTGACCGTCTTAAACCAGTCGAGGTAGTGGCCGGGCCGGATAAAACCTGATAAACCAAAGATATAGTTTAGTTACTGTTGCGTTATGGTAATTAAGCGTGGACTGTAGCATTTATATGAAATATTTATTGACCCTTTATATTACAAATTAACGACTTACTAAAAGACAATTATAAAATTGATGTGTGAGCATTTTGGCGGCTGAATTTGAAAGAGATTTAGTGTTATGGCGGACATCGGTCGCTGACATTTTTACGTTCAGAAATTGAACAATTACACTATCTTTAATTCAATAAATATATGTTTATTTATATTATTTATTACCCAGATGTGTGGACGAGCTCATGGCCCATCCGGTGTTAAGTGGTTACCGGAGCCCGTAGACATCAACAGCGTAAATGCCGCCACCCACCTTGAGATACGAGTTTGAAGTATCAGTTATTACAGTACAACGGCTGCCCCATCCTTCAAACCGAAACGCATTACTGCTTCATGATAGAAATAGGCAGGGTGGTGGTACCTACCCGTGCGGACTCGCAGCACCCTCAGTTCGAGACGCCTATGTTTGCGCCTAAGTATGTAGATGCATTAGAAAATCGGATGTGGGTCTTTTACGATAGAAGTTGACGCTTTTAGTGGGGATACCATTGAGAAAGCGCGTTTCTATCATAAGCTTATTTATTAATATACATTCTTATTCATATTAATCGAACATTATAATTCACTTTTAATGATCTTCTATCTAAAACCCGCCCCTACGCGGATGGTGGAATATTAAATCATCTAGACAAGAATAACTACTAAGCACTTGCTTGTACTAATATAATAAATCATTTGTAAGATAATGTTTCTTTTATTATATATTTCGTGTATGTGACGTGATGTGTTTTTTCCCTACCTAAGCTGATGGTCTAGAGAGACCACATAAACGTCACCGGTCTAGTAGGTGAGCTTACGGGGCTGAAGCCTGACGATGTTGCTAACAAGAAGCCTAGCAAGAGCCGTGCTTCGCAGAATCTACTACCAGATCGGAAACGCGACCCACTGACCAGATCTGGCGAGAAACTCAGTGGGCTGTGTCTGAGGGTTAATTTACTCGCCGAGCTCTTCGTCGCAAGCGACGGGTTCGACGAGAACGATGACCGGGAGATGTTGTTATAAATCTCGGAGCCGGGTGATTCTTGGTCGAATGATCGGCCAAACGCTAATTAAGATAAATAAATGCTTTACCTGCAGGTATATCCACGTGGCAGCCTTCGCTGGACACGAACGAAGTGACTCCTACTTGTGTGATTTGGCCGTCTTCATCGATCACTGTCAGAGGACCACCGCTGTCACCCTATTTAATAGAAATGGAAAAGGAAATAATTCATTCAATTCATCATTTTGATCAGTCTTTCGCAGCATTAGGCGTTATGAGATCAATGAACTCTTTTTTTGTTAATAATATCATTTTATTATTACTTCTAAATTACATCCCCGTTCATATAAATGTTTCCAGGTCAACGGCTCTCAAACACATTGTCGCGAGATATTGATGTGTCGCAAGTTGCTGTCAAGTGTGTCGCGAAACTTATAAATAAGATATCGCGTCTCTGGGATATACTTAGCGTAAATAAAATTGTTTACTAGATGTTGACTGTACAACTACGTTTTATAAATTAACTAGCTGACCCGGCAAAGTTCGTAGTGCCTCAAACGATAAATAAAAGACCTACAATTTTGTATAAAATAAACTTAAAACAAAAAAAAGGAAAAACAGAATTGTTATTTTTATTTAATTCCGAGCAATTTCATATTTATCTACCTTTAAACCATCTCTGGACTTCCATAATTCAAGACCAAAATTAGCCAAATCAGTCCAGCCGTTTTCGAGTTTTAGCGAGACTAACGAACAGCAATTCATTTTTATATATATAGATTATGTACCCATACTTCTATAACTAGTATTATAGTTGTGAAAGTGTGTTTGTTCATTTCTTTGTGTGTTTGTGCCTTTCCTTCACTTCAAAACGAAGCTATGGATTGATATGATTTTTTAAAGTGATAGTTTTATGTCAGGAGAGTAACATTAGCGACATTTTATTATTTATATAAAAGGTATGTTAGTGAGTCGATGAATCAAAAGGTTTGAGAGCCACTGCCCTAGGCGATCAAAGTGATATATTGATTTCTAAGATACATTAATTCGTCACTGTGATGCAGTTTCCATCGATCAGCTCTATCGTCTCAGTCTCACGACATAAAACTTCTCATCCCGACTCGCATATTGAAATTACGCCACGACTAATGAAGTCAGTCTGTCTGCTCTACTGCAGAAGAATACGTGAGATCGTACCTGGCAAGTGGACTGCGTAGTGTCGTTGTAGCCAAGCGTGCAAATGGTGGAGGGCTGAATGGTGGGACTGAAGTTGTAGGCCACCATACAACGCAGATTCGATATTCCGTTCAAGAACACCCAGTTCAGGTTCTCCGGAGATGCGCCTGTGCAAACGATATACTGTGTGCTTAGTCCGAGTTTTTGAACGTTCTCGATAGCGTAAAAGTTAAACAGCGCCCCTAGCGGCAAACGTCCGCAAATTTTCCAACTCCATACAAATTTGAGTTAACTTTTACGCTATCGAGAACGTTAAAAAACTCGCACTAAGCACACTGATGTAAGTACTGAGAATACGGCCAGGAACTATCACCGGCCCAGCAGAAAGTGCATCTAACTGACCGAGGGTCTTGAGTTCGATTCCCACATCGGGCAAACAATGTGTGAGAGCCAGGTGACCTTACGTGGCTTGACCCCGATTAGACCCATCATGAACTTTATGAACTTAGCGTCTATGGTCTCTATTTATCACCATAGGCCCATCCTGATAACGAAGAGAATGCCTCCCTCTTGAAGCACAAGGTTGAAGCCCCTATTGTGTTATAAAGCGGCGGTTCCACCTATTCCACCGTTACCCGCAACGGTTTCGTGGTAGAAGGAAGAAGGATTTTGGCACCAACCCACTAAGCCAAAAGGTTCACAAATGCCCAATATACAACCAGTAGTGTTTGTAAAAACCGATAAACAAAATAAACCATTTTCACAATTAGAAGGGAAGATGCTTACTTCCGGTCCAGGTGCGACCCCATCCGCTGGCGACAAGTCTGACATTGTCGTAATTACGATCTTTATCCGCGGATCTCTGCAGTCTGATTGGCTGAATGTAATCTGGAAAAGGAAATCATTGATCAAAACGCAGCCCTCCTCAAAGTGCTTAAGACCAGCTTCAAACATAAGGTGTTGGAGTTATCCCAACAAAGCCACCAAGCGCGGTTCGGCATTTTCAATATTATGAAGCTATACAGCTGGGTCAAGTCCGAACCAGTCAAGAAATAGAAATGAAGGATAAAACTAGGTTTGACGTCATGCTCATTCTCACACTCTTCTTTTTACTGGTGGTAGGATCTCTTGTGAGTCCGCACGGGTAGGTACCACCGCCCTGTCTATTTCTGCCGTGAAGCAGTAATGCGTTGCGGTCTGCAGGGTGGGGCAGCCGTTGTAACTATAATGATACCTTAGAACTCATATCTCAAGGTGGGTGGCGCATTTACGTTGTAGATGTCTATGGGCTCCAGTAACTACTTAACACCAGGTGGGCTGTGAGCTCGTCCACCCGTATAAGCAATAAAAAAAATCATAATCATCATCCTCCAACCAAATAACTAAATAAGAAAAGTATCATGGGACTCTCTCTGGCTCGGTGGTGCGATGACCTCCGAATGGTGGTCAGCAAGTGGTGGATGAGGAAAGCCGAAGACCGAGCCCAGTGGTGTGGATTTGGAGTGGCCTATGTCCAGCTGCGGACGACTGTGGGCTGGTGATTATGATGATGAAATAACAAAATTAAATACCAACCATTAAACTCTAGTTTTCTGCCAAAGTCTATTAGACCAATATCATGAGGCTGCACTACGTTCAAATTTTCGCTGTACTCAGGATGATTTATGTACTTAGTGGTCTCGAAGAGCAAGCCGGGACGGGTCAGGTTCACTGCTCCAGCTCGGACGATGATTGTTACACGCCTGGGGAAATCAATGATAAACACGAATCAATCACAAGCTGTCATTACAAGTTGTAGTGGCGTAAAAGGATAAGATGCCAAGTTTAATTGTATCAAACGTTGCGAATACGCTAAAACAAGAAACACGCACTTAGCTGTGCACGTAGCACTGCCCGTGGAATAAAAAAACAGTAACAGCTGGTTGTCGTATGCATTGCAAGCCTACATGTGTAAGTGCTACCATTCCGTGGACACTATCCTCTGAGTCTCTCGCCGGATCTTCTCAGTGGCTCGCGATTCTGATTCAGCGGTAGATTCTGCGAAGCACTGCTCTTGCTAAGGCTAGTGTCAGCAAACTCTCTCAGGCTGAGCCCGTGAGCTCACCTACCTGTCCGCGAGAATCAGCAATAACCCCTTAGGCTACCAGCTCATAGGTAGGACAAAAAAGTGCCCCCATCCCGGCTATTTCTGCCACAAAGCAGTGGTTGTACCTTATAAATCGAATAAATAATGTTACCACCTTCTTTTCCCTACTTATGCTTATAGGCTATTTCAGCTTCTCCTAGTAAAAGCAGTTCTGCACAGAATCTACCACCGAATCGGGAAACGCGACCCACTGAGAAGGTCCGGCGAGAAACTCAGTGGGCTGTGTCTGTGGGTTAATTTACTCGTCGAGCCCTTCGTCGCACTCGACGGGTTCAGCGAGGACGGTGATCGGAAACTACCACCAATTACCATGCTGCGCCTTTTTCTACTTATCTAGAGCAGTGTACGGTGAGCAGAGGAGGTAAATATAACCAATGACAGCTTATATTAATTATATGGCCATGATTAAAATGTTCTTCAAGGAAAAATTCCCGTTATAATGTTAACTCTGTAATATTGCTTGGAGATACTCACAAACCGGTGCAGTGAGCAGCTGTGAGTCCCCAGTTGCTATGAATGATGGTGGCTCCGCAGGCGTTCACTCCTCCCACAGTACTGACCATACGAATCGAGAGCTGGTAAGGGAACTGGCCTTCACTCGCCTCCCATCCTGATACAATTCTAGAACCCGGCAGGGAGCGCTCTGAAAGTTTTATTAAAAATCTGTAATCTTTGTTTCCGAAATCCATTCACGTGATACGATTATAGAGCTCTGTTCAAATTTCACAGTCAGATACACACTTTTACTAAAGAAATGTACCTATCGCAAAAGTACGTAGGTATTTTTCCGTATTTAAGTTATAGAATAACAACATATTGTCTTCTTCTTTGTGTCGCGAAGTCGTCAGGCGTTCCGGTTTGAATGGTAGCCTCATGATCCAATTTCGTAGCAGGATGGCGGTACCTGTGTGGCTTAAAATACGTCCTACCACCAGTTATTTCTACTCATTTTTGGCAAATAAGCATACCCGTTTAATGGAACGCGTCATAAACCCTATCCTGGTAATGCCAAGCACACTGCGCCGCCATCCGAGAAGAACACCATTGAAGTCACGCTCGCAGGACATTTTGTAGTATATAGTAAACATCGCGGAGGGGAGTTAATTTCAAAGTCTAATAGAATGGTTCACATGCGATTCACGAATCAAAGTCGTTTCATAGTCCTAGAGGCTGAAGCAGATCAAAACTTCAAGCCGGGACACAGAGTCAATAATTTTCTTGTGGATTCACAATACAGCCGTGCCCAACTATGACGGTATTTAAAAACAGATAAACGTAATTATACCCAATTAACGATTGATAAAATCTATAGTCGAATAGCAGAAGCGAATATCAAAAGAGCTAGTAAAACCGAGAACTACTCGAGTAGTGCAACGCCATCTAGGTTGGGCGGCTGTTTTACTGTAATAATTGATACTTCGAACACGTATCTCAAGGTGGGTGGCGGCATTTATCTTATTGATGTCCGTAAGCTAAAACTTACTAAAACTTAAATAAAACTTACCGCGAGCGATTTCAGGGAAAGTGAAATCGGTGTCGTCGGCGAGCGCCTGAAAGAGTCATCGTCTTAATGTTTTTAAAATACCCAGCAACACGATTTTTAAAACAAAAAATATGCTAAGTCACTGACCGGTGTTGTTTGGCAGTTTGCCGAGATTAAAAAATCAATGACGGGCGGCCACTTTCCTATGGCACTCCGTTAGAAATGGTAAGCACTCAACATTAGTTGGTCCTAATATACACAAACTAATTTTGCGGCTTTATTTTATCGCCCTAATGTTTCCGACCTTTTCAATACTGCAGTTTTCATGGTCACAATCAATAAGTAAAAGCAGTCTTCATTGCTTTTACGTCTGGCGGAACCCGTTTAAAATACTATATTAAGTGAATCATCTATGTATGTTCGAGGTTTACCAAACAGTTGCTAACTCAAAGACCAAATATCCAAAGAAACAAACGAAAATCTGAAATAACAATTACTGTTCTTTAAGATAAGTACCTTTGAACGACACGTAGTACATTTTGCTGTATTCGCGAGTCGCAGAGAGAATTACATATTATTATTACTAGGACTGCTGATACAGTTTTGCATCTATCTGGTTTTGTGCACTGGATGAATTAAGGCCCGCGTGATGCTAAAAGGTCGGAGTCCACTGATTTATTTTTGCCCACGTTTTAATACGGAACGCATAACTGTGAGATACAGGAGAATGGCAATATTTACTCATGCTACCTAAACTATGATTAAATTTTAAAAAAATATGTTGAAAATTTCCGAGAATTACAAAAAAAAACTCCCTGAAACGTCAATACGTCATTTTACCAAGTATCAATTCTGACAAAGTATATACGAATGCATAGATCACGTTCAAGGAGACATACAAACATTATTTTTCATGGAATGGTATAAAATAAACAGACTAGTTGTAATTATTGTTGTTGTAGTTCATTTCTGTCCGTAAAATAATGCATAAGCCACCTCTCGTGCTCCCTCACAACGATTGACTTCGCACGCAATGTAACACAACCGTACTACATTGTCTGCCTGGGTGGAAAGCGAATTTAGGATAATAACAACTTTTGAACATTATTATTGAGTGGTATCGTGTTGTTAATTACCAAAATCAACACTCTTGTTGTTTTCGAGAACAATTCTTAAACACACGGCCTAAATACTATAGCTTGTTTGTTTCTTTATGACGTATTGATAATGTATAATGAATAAAACCGTATTTACCTGACCCCCGACGAACGCCACCAGAAATATCACAACAGTCCAGATTGCCATTTCAGTTACGACTGCACTATTGGTGTCATCTATTGCATTTATTACAAGTCAGATTTATTAGATAACTGATCGATAATGATTATTACATGTAGAATAATTTCATTAATCCATCTTAATTACGTTTCGGTTTTTTTTATCATGAGATATCTCATGATAAAAAAATGAGTGCATGCTGTACACTCGTGGAACCTGCAGGTTGAGGTGATGCTTTCAGCATTATAGGGTTGTTTATTTGTATTGAAACCCCACAAGTAGACAAGGTCTACCACCGCTTATGTTATCGGCTCCCGTTATCACCACCCGGAGGCTACCTATCGCGGATTAAGCCCGCGGAAGCGGGAAGCATCGACCCCAAAGGTTTCAATAATTTGACTGATCAAATTTCTAGCAATGAACAAGCAAATGTTAATTGAATTAATTACGCATTATAATATTATTATTCTCTTCGAAAAACACACAATGAACGAAAGCTATAATAATAATAATAATAACCAAATTTAACCCAGACAGCCTATCGACCCCCTACTAAACCACAATGGCAGTGCAGAATTGAGAAGCGAATTGATAGGGCCAGGATTCTTATAGCAAAGCTTATGTGCTTCCCGAAAGGAAATACTCGTCCACGGGTTATGTGTTTCGTCGATCAGGCTTTTGCCGGAACTGGAATAAGCTCAAACGAATACATGACCTGTATTATTGAGCGCATAGACTTCTGGAAGCAAAAAGTTTATGCTTGGGCAAGTCGTATTCGTCGGTATCGTCTAAGATCTGAGCGATACCATTTGAATAGAGTTTTCCAAAGAGATCAAAGAAGTGTATACAGAAACTGGGAGTCGTCTCAATCCCAAGTGACCGATGAGCCATACAATGTCAATGAAGAGGACATGTCAACATTTTGGAAAAATATTTGGTCGATACCCATTGGTCACTCTGAAGGGGAATGGATACAAACTGTCAGACGGGAATGTGAATCGTATAAAGAGATGGATCCAATAACAATATCCGCCATTGATGTTTCTCGTGCAGTACGTTCGATGCCAAATTGGAAAAGTCCGGGACCGGACGGACTGCACAGTTACTGGATCAAGTGGATCCGAAGTTCACATGAACGCCTGGCAGCTCAATTCCAACAGGCCCTTGAGATGGGATCACTCCCAGATTTCATGACATCTGGTATCACTTATTTGATTTATAAATCTGGCAATACCTCGGATCCCAAGAATTACAGACCAATTACATGCTTACCTACCATCTATAAGCTACTTACATC